>SJYQ01001052.1:1348585-1455289 GCA_006410935.1 Redunca redunca
TATATATATACAATGGACTATTGCTCAATCATAAAAAGACTGAAATAATATCATTTGTAGCAAATGGATCGACCTAGATATTATCATACTACATGAAGGCAGAGAAAGACAAATATACATATCGCTTAAATGTAGAATTTTTAAAAAATGCAACTAACGTATATACAGAACAAAGATAGACTCAGACACAGAAAACAAGCATGTGGTTTCTGAAGAATAAAGGTGAAAGCATAAATTAGGAATTTGGGATTGATAGATACACACTACTAATATATAAAGTAGATAACCAACAAGGACTTACTGTAAAGTACAAGGAAATATATTTGATATCTTGTAGTAACCTATAATAGAAAAAAATCTGAAAAAGAATGTGTGTGTGTGTGTGTGTGTGTGTGTGTGTGTGAATCACTTTGCTGTATACCTGAAACTTATGCAAAATTGTAAATCCACAATGCTTCAGTTAAAAAACAGGAAGAAAAAGCGATTTAGTAGTCCAAGAAGTTTGGGATTTGTGTTCTAGAAAATCAAAATGCACGTTAGTATATTAAGCTCTATAAGGCAATGCATGCTAAGTGGCTTCAGTCATGTCTGACTCTTTGTGACCCTGTGTGTCAGCCAGGCTCTTCTGTCCATGGGATTCTCCAGGCGAGAAGACTGCAGTGGGTTGCCACTCCCAGTCCAGGAGATCTTCCTAACCCAGGTATTGGACCCATGCCTCTTGTGTCTCCTGCATTGTCAGGTAGATTCTTTATCACTAGCACCATCTGGAAAGTAACTTGTCTTCAAGTTGAACGTGTATTACATACTTTATGAGTTATTTTGTCATATGTGTACAGCTTCCATATATTGATGTTTTATAGAATAGTAGAAAGAAGCCATAGGATATCATGATTAAGAAACACTCTGGGACCAAAATGATTGGATTGAAATATTGCCTCTTAATTCATCTGAAACTTAATTAAAATTTCTCTAGCTATGGGCTTCTAAAATGGGCTTCTCTGATAGCTCAGTTGGTAAAGAATCCACCTGCAGTGCAGGAAACCCTGGTTCGATTCCTGCTTCGGGAAGATCCCCTGGAGAAAGGAAAGGCTACCCACTCCAGTATTCTGGCCTGGAGAATTCCATGGACTGTATAGTCCATGGGTGTGCAACGAGTCGGACCGGACTGAGTGACTTTCACTCCACTTTCAGCTATAAAATGGTGATGTTGGTATAATAATGTCTGTCTGATAAAGTTATGATTAGTACCATTTAATAAATATATGTAAGTGCTCAGAATAGTTCACAGCACAAAGAATAGTTATAAAATGCTATTAACATAATTTGGTAAGCTGTTTTGGGACATTGAAGTAACCCAGAATTGATTCATGTGTTCTTATTCTTTCTCTTTTTAATATGTATTTTTATCTACATAAAAATACAAAAGTTTGTGTACATGATGAATATGCATACATGTATACCTATCTATCAATATCTGTTATAATAAGTCCTACTTTCCAAAATATTGCAAAATACTTCTAATGAAAAATCATAACTTAAAATCAGTTTCATTCCTGGGGTTAAAATATTCAGTTTACTAGAGATTTATGACATTTTCTTAAAATATGAATAAAATCATGCCCTTCTGTTTCTAGGAACACTGTGCCTATACAGCCAATATGAATTAGAGATAGTGCTTCCCAAGGACTGACCCACCTTTGAATTAGCATGCTCATTTTCAAGTCTACTAACAAAGTTTCTTAAATCTTTTGACTTTAAAAATTTCTTATCAGACACTTGTATTGGTTGCATACCAGAGCATAAGTTTCTTGAGAGTATTTTATTAATACAGTATCTGGTTGCTTGCTACATATGGCCTCTTCAACTATTACTCCTAGGTTAGATATGATATAACACATTCATTGAAATCTATACATTTGTAGTAAGATTGGAAGAAACAATCTACACTGCCCATATATAGCTCGTACTGTCCTCACACTCTTGTAGAATGATAATTGTGGAAAAGGACTCAGAAGAAAAATGCAAACTCATTTATGCTTTATTTTTTTAATGAGTTTTGTTTTTTAAAATAATGCATCATCAGTCTAATGTATATTGCCAAAAAGAGGAATTTATTGGCTTACATAATTGTACTATTCAAGCTGTGAAATTGCTTTAGCTACCTCTGCATGCAAAATCTTAAATCAATGGATCTCAGTGGAGGAGTTACCACCCTCCAGGGTGCATTTTGTAAATTTATGGGGGTTATTTTTAGTTATCACAACACTTGGGGGAGGTGGCTAAACTACAGTTGGTGACTGGGGGCAGGAAGGTTAGATATCCCGCAATGATCAGGAGTGTGCTGCAAATATGTATAGTTTGTATTCAGCAGAACTCCAATTTATATATAAATTCAAACAGCTTTTTTGACAAACCAAATAACCAAGAAATAAAAATGTTATATAAATTAAAGGAAGATTGTTTTGTTTTAAACATTACCAAGAATTGTACATCATTTTGAATATTTATGTGGCCATACTTCTCATGGAATTTAAATGTGGATCTCAATTTGCAGATTTTGCATGCAAATTTTTAACAGGGGATATGGGAGACTCTTTTTCACAGCCAGGTGAAAATATTAAAAGTAGTGGAGACATGAGATAAAAGTAGTGGAGACACTACATTTTATTAATAAAGTTTATCTAAAGTTAATTCATATTCTTGACTTTTTAGTTTTGAGTATTTCTATAGCACAATGCTGAAGCTGAAGCTCCAATACTTTGGCCACCTGATGAGAAGAGCTGACATTGTAAAAAACCTTGATGCTGGGAAAGATTGAAGGCAGGAGAAGGGGACGACAGAGGATGAGATGGTTAGATGGCATCACCGACTCAGTGGACATGAGTTTGAGCCAGCTCTGGGAGATGGTGAAGGACAGGGAAGCCTGGTGTGCTGCAGTCCATGGGGTCACAAAGAGTTGGACAAGACTGAGTGAGTGAACTGCATGCAAAATGAAAAACCAAGTTTTGAACAACCATATTGAATCAATTTTTATTTTTGTGTTTTCTATACTGAAAACATGTATTCTTGATGTTCCTTAAGGTTTGAATCACTATGCCTCTATAGATTTTTTATTGATATTCTTTCTCCCAATGTCTCCTGTCTTACATTAATCAATATGGCCTCCAAGGCCTTTTTTACATAATAGAAAAAATTATATGCTTCAACATATGGTAGAATCTTAAAACAGGAGATACATTTTGTGATTCTGTCCTATCCCAAATTGTATTCACATGGCAACCAAGTGTGCAGACACTGGCATATGTATATATATAAACTGAGCTAATGTGCAGTGCACTGGAAGTGTTAGTCACTCAGTCACGTCTGACTCTTTGTGACCCGTGGACTGCAGCCCACCAGGCTTCACGTCTGACTCTTTGTGACCCATGGACTGCAGCCCACCAGGCTCCTCTGTCCATGGAATTCTCCAGGCAAGAATACTGGAGTGGGTTGCCATTTCCTCCTCCAGACTATACACCTGAAACTAACACAAAATTATAAATTGACCATACATCAATGAAATTTTTAAAAAATGAAAAATATATACCTAGTTTCACATCTTGCCTCTGTTGCTTACTAGCTATGGAATCCTGGGTAAGTTACCTAACCCCTCTGTGTCTTAGTTTCCCGCAAAATAGTGATTCCCATCTATTAAGGAAATTCACATGATGATTAAATGAATTAATGCATTTAAAAAGCATAGAACTAAGCCAGACACACAGAAAACATTATAAAAATATTTTGATAAAGGAAATCTTAAGAATTATTTTCAAACTACTCCTATAAAAGAGGTCTAAACTGTCTCCAAACATTTTGACTTCTCATTTTATCCATTTCAACAGTCTTTGATAATTGTTGGTGCTGTATACCTGTACTGATTAAAGTCATTTACCTCTATATTACTCACAGGTAACCTACTCTATTATTTACTTCTTCTCATGCTGAGTTTTGTTCTAATGTCCAACTGTATCTCTGCTTTTATTTTATGTAAAATTTGTACAAAGTTGCTGCTGATTATCTTCTCCCTTTTTACTAGGAGACTTTATGTCCCCTAGTATAGTCGGTCTGAGCATTTACAAACTGAAATGAAATATTTCAGTATGAATTATTTTATTTTTATTTTTCTATGTAACAGGGTTTTAGATTGACTTTTTAGGAAAAAAAGAGTGTTATATGTGAATTTTATTCCAAGATAGGAAACAAAACATTAAAAAATATTGTTTTCATCCTGAATGAGGATTATTGTGGGAGAAGATGAAGAAACCTTAAAACATCTCTTCTCTGAGAACTTGTACTATTTATTTTTTTAAATTGGAGTATAATTGCTTTCCATAGTTGTGCTTATTTCCACTGTATAATAGTGTAAATCAGCTATATATATATATATATATATATACACACATATATTCTCTCCCTCCTGGACCTCCCTCCCAACCCCACCCCACACACCCCTTTAGTCATCAGGTCCTCACAAAGCAGCTTCCCCATAGCTGTTTCCACATGGGAGTGTGTGCTTGCCAATGCCACTCAAATCATGGTTGCAGGTAGTCTTGAGAGGTAATAAAGCTCTTCTCAGAGTCAAGGGACCGCACTATGACCCTGTATCTAATATTACTAAAGGAAGAAACAGGAAATCAGGTTTCTGTACTCCTCATAAACTCCAAAAACTAATAATTATAGTTGACCATAATTATCAAACAAGTTTCCATAAGCTATACATACTGAATGAAAATACAGAATTAAGGAAAGAAATCACCAATAAATCTTTGTCTTAAATTAATTCTTACCCTCTTATGTTTTAAAGTAAACCATATGGCTTTTTCAACTTTTCCAGATTCCCTTTGACTCTGGGAAAAATATCAGAACACTTTATCTTAGTTAATTACACTGTCCACTCTGAGTCCTCATCTTAGGGAACTTAAGACTTTACACACCTTTAATAATAATCTGAATCATGAATCATTTTTATCTCCAGGTCAATAATGACTCATTTATGTAATGTGTTGAGGGAAAAACAAAATCCCAAACCAAAACTCCACATCACTCTCTCTTCAGAATTAAACAGTCTTGAATATTACTTCCTTTGCTACTTCAGCTGAAAGAATGTGAGTCGAAAAGCAGTTTTACAAGACTTGAATGGAATTATAAAGTATTCTTAAAGCCAATTTTATCCTCCTGAATTTTAATGATAAAATGAGCCTTGTTCCTAAAAAATAGGATCAGAATTGTGGTCTAGAAATGAGGTGCAGTTACTAGCCTAGGTAATATTTGAGTCAGTGGAATATTAACTTCCTGAACGATTGCTTGCTGATTACCAATTTGGTTGGACATTCGGCAGTGCTGACTGTGGCACAGCCATTCTCTCTGTTCATTATCTTTTAGGTGTCTTGCCTTCTAAAGGGTCATAAGAGCAATGTGCTATAACGGGTTTGCTTGCAGCTGCAGGTCTACCTAATTTGTACTTTGGCACTCGAAAGATTATAATAAATGAAGTGCTGCTTTCAAAGTTTCAGACACACCAATTTTTCCCCGTTTGGCAAAGGTGGATTTAATTTGACTTTCACGAGTGCAAAATCCGTCTTCTTAGAAGTTGGTCAAACTATTAATTTTATAGCTGGGACAACTGAGTACAGTAAACCTTTTCACAAAGCCAGACAGCTTAACCTAATTAAAGGGTTGTTTTGACAGGTGGTTTAAAGTAGAACGAATACTATCAAGAACATTTCAAGAAATGAGCCTGATGAATACCTAGTGTGTGCACGTGGGTGAAAATGTGTTTTGGAAGGGTGTGATGACGGGTCTGTGTCCAAAACAAATGCCTCAGGATTCATCTGTGTGCTCGTTTGACAATTTATTGTTTTTATATAGATATTTTAAGGAGATGGATAACATAAAATCCACATGAATATCATAAGATATCAAGAACTGACACTGTTCAAATAACATGCAAAGTAATGGCATGTCTTCGAATTATTGTATTCCTTTAAGAAATTTTCCATAGTAAAACCAATACAGTATTGTAAAGTAAAATAAAATTAAAAAAAAAAAAAAAGAGATCTTCCAAGGCGGCTCAGTGGTAAAGAATCCACCTGCCAATGCAGAAGACCCAGGTTCAATCCCTGGTTTGGGAAGATCTCCTAGAGTAGGAAATGACAACCCACTCCAGTACTCTTGCTTGAAGAATTCCATGGACAGAGAGGCCTGGCAGGCTTCAGCCTATAGCTCCACAAAGTGTTCATACGACTGAGCGACTGATCTTGGGTGCACTCCTTTAAGAAACTGGAGATGAGTTAAGACAGAAGTTTAAACTTTGAATTGAGATTTTACTGAATTATTAGTAAAATTTCTTATGCTTAGGAGTTTTTGAATCCTAGGACTTGAGACACTCTGGAGATACTACCATTAACTTGTTCTATGATGGCTTGACCAGTTAAGCTACACAACTTTTCCACAGCTTTTTATGTCCTTTCATGGAGGTTTCAGTAATGAAACGTAAGCTGATGAATCTTCAAGAATGAGCTCTCAAGAGAAGATTCTTTAAGATTTTTTCTAACATGGTAATATGTGGTCTTCTATTCCATGTGTAGTAAGGACTGCTGCTCAGAATGTGGAATCTTGACACATTTCCATTTCTCACCCTCTGTTTCTTCTCCTCATCTCTCCAGTAGAAAATAGGTTGGCCAAAAAATTATTTTGGGTATTTTTTGTAACACCTTTTGGAAAAGCTCAGATGAAATTTTAGGCCAACCCAAAAATTAAGGTGATATAAGGTTCTGAGACCTAGAAAATCAAATGATACCAAATCAATACGGGTGCTCATTAGTCATTTAATAATCTTGCCATAGTATTATCTAAAAGTGATGATTTCTTGAGTAAACTTGCAACATTGATGACATCAAGAGTTTCAGAAGGATCTGCCTTAGATAGCAGCATCTCTCTCATCAAACTGCTTCTTGATCTCTCTGATACTGGAATAATAATCTCTTAAAAATAATTTATGAGAATTTCTATTTTCATTTTTTCTGTATTTATAAAATTTTAAAAACTCTGTCAATAGCTGCTGACAAGAATGGTAATAAAAATGAGGATACAAAACTTGCTCAAAGTCACATACCATAAATTAATCTGAAAATTAATCCATAAAGCTAAAATTCACTGCATGCCCTTAAAATTTGAAGTATATTCTCTTAACCATTTAATTTTCCAAATATGTACTCTGAAATTTTGCATTGTTCAAGTTTAATTTAAATTTTAAAGATAATATCAAAAAGTAAGATTTTTCCCCTTCATTTTTTAGGGTAATATAGAGCTAGCCTACATCCTAAAACATAATTTCCACATAGATTATCAGTATGAGGATGGTGAAATTACATTAATGTGAAAATTCTAACTATGTTGAAAGTAGAACTAATACAAGAAACATTAATGCTAGAATCATTAAGGCTTTTATTGATTTCAATGTAACTAGAACTGCAGCGGGGTGGGGAGGGGCAGGGAACTGACCTAGATTTTGATCAGGTTTTGACCTGGCTTTTTTTGAAGAAGGTATCATCTGAGAAAAGGTAAAAAAATTCACACTTCTGTTATCATATCAGCCTGATCACCGATTCATGATCTCAGCTCCAACCACAAGACTCTTTAGCCCTTATACGTTTGGACACTCGTTTGCACTGCTTGAAGGTGAAGGTGAAAGGTGCTCAGTCCTGTTCCACTCCTTGTGACCCCATGGCCTGTAGCTCACCAGGCTCCTCTGTCCGTGGGATTTCCCAAGCAAGAATTCTGGATTGGGTTGCCATTTCCTTCTCCAGGGGATCTTCCTGACCCAGGGATTTTATCCAGGTATCCCGCACTGCAGGCAGATTCTTTACTATCTGAGTTTGTACTGCTTACCTACACCGAATCTACCCTGGACACTAAGCAAGGTGAAGGGAGTTTTAACATGAAGGGAGTTTTATAAACCACCTAAAATAATGGACAAGCAGAGTAATCCTGGGAGTTTTGCATGCTTTCTAAAAGTTATAGATCTAGTGAAGAAAGAGAAACTGTTGAGAGCTGAGCCAATCAAAAGAAAGAATGCTTAATAGCAGGTACCTTAGAAATTATATTTTAAAGTTAAGTTTAATAGTTAGAAATGTCAGAAAGCCAGAAACCAAGTATTAGAATTAGGAGATAATACACAACTCAGGAGACTCAAACTTACTAAGATCCAAAATTTTGAAGAGTATTAGGTCCAAAATCTTCTTTCTAAACGTGTGCTTAATGCGTACACACCATACTGGGCAGAGAACAGTAACAGCGTCAGTATCTTTATTAGCCCATGGAAACTGTGTGGGAATTGTCCTTTACTAAAATAAGCTGTGTGGCCAAGAGAAGAGAAAGCGCGCACGCTCGCGTACACACACACACACACACACACACACACTTCTTAGATCCTTATCAGTAAATGATTTGCCAATGTTTCTCCACTCTATTTTTTTCATTCTTTTAATAGTGTCCTTTGATATACAAAAGTTTTAAATTTGGATAAAGTCCAATCATCTTTTATTTTTCTGTTTCAGTTCCCTTCCACTTCTTTATACAACACACACATCAAGTCACTTACTATATGTTTTTAAAAAGTGGAATCTGCGTGAAGTGAAAGTGTTAGTCGCTCAGTGATGTCCAGCTCTTTATGACCCCATGCGCTATACAGTCCATGCAATTCTCAAGGCAAGGATACTGGAGTGTGTAGCCATTCCCTTCGCCAGGGGATCTTCCCAAACCAGGGGTCGATCCCAGGTCTCCTGCAATGCAGGCAGATTCTTTACAGTCTGAGCCACTAGGGAATCTTCATAAACTTCTCCCCAAAACAAATAGGGTTTAATTCTGAAATCATGGAAATGCAGGTCAACAATATCTCATTGCTGATGGTAAAATCCAAAAAGCTATGGAGATGAAAAAAATTTGTTTCTCAGTTGAGAGTAAAATCTGTCTAAATGGTCATTAAGTTATATATGGTTTTTGTTTATCCCTCTGAGTGGGAATAGTTGTCTGTCTTGCAGTAGAAATACTAATGCGTTGTATTATGACTTGTTTATTCAGATCTCACTGAATCTAATAATTTGCATATGTACTGAATTGCTTTTCTAAAATCCAAAATATCTTGACTTTTTGAAGCTATCTTCAAAAGATTAAGTATCTTGCAAGAGATTCTGAGAGGCTTGTGAATCTGCAGTGACAATAGCAATTTACAGTGGTGTAATACCATTTAGCTTCTAGAGGAATTTCCTGTATATTATCTCACTGGAGCACCACCAAAATTTTTGTAGAAGGTGTTATTCCTATTTTACAGATAAGAATATTGAGATTCAAAGAAGTTAAATGATTTTCCCAAAGGTGATAAGGTGTAAGATCTGAACGACTGGATTCCAGGTCTTCCAAATCCCAGTGCATAAAACAGATTCCTTTGGCCCAGTGCGTAATTCAGAAGGGATCTGCTAAAGGAGTTGACCCCTTCATGAAAGTTGATTCTCCTAAAAAACAAAACAAAAAAACTAGTAGATATTGATTACATGAAATAGACTTAAAGTGAGTCTATGTAAAAGTAAGTGAAAAATGTAAAAGTAAGAAGACATATTCAGGAAAATGTTTCCATTTATACTATAACATACTTACAGAGTCCTAAACCCTCAGAGACACATTATGGAGACTGTACTGTTATTATCCCCAATCACAGCTAAAGAAACTGAGGCCCACTTATATATTAACTTATTCTTATTAAGTAAATAGCAGAGTTTGCTTCCAGAGTTAGTGTTCAAGTTACTATTCAGTATAATTTACACTATTGATATCATGAGCGAAGTTTTGAGGCAAAAACATTAACGCAAGTAAGCATTTTTTAATTATTCAGGGATGTAATTCATAATGAGCTTCCCTGATATCACAGTTGGTAAAGAATCTGCCTGCAATGCAGGACACCGAAGTTCAATTCCTGGTCAGGAAGATCTGCTGGAGAAGGAATACCCCCTCCAGTATTCTTGGGCTTCCCTTATGGCTCTGATGGTAAAGAATCTGCTTGCAATGCGGGAGACCTGGGTTTGATCCCTGGGTTGGGAAGATCCCCTGGAGACTGGAAAGGCTACCCAACCCAGTATTCTGGTAATTCATAAGGATAAATGTTTTTAATATGGTCACAAGGCAAAGTAATTAGACAAAATAAGATGAACTTCATAATAAAGGCTAAAAGTCAATTATATAAACTGACAGTAATATATTAATTTATCTTTGACAGATATTATACATTACAATTCATTACATGGATTAAGTTAATATATTTGTATATGGAACTCTATTTTCTTTATACAAAGTCTATAGTTTGCTTTCAAATGCTTATGGAATATTTCAAAATTTGAGCAGAGTCCTTGAAGCAGATGTTTTAGAGAATACACTCTTTGACTACCATAGAAGATAATTTTAAATTAGTAACATTAACCACATTCCAATTATCTTTATCCAAAGAAATCAACAAAATTTCCCAAATACTTGGAAATTTAAAACAAGCACACTTAAAAGTTTGGCCAAAGAGGGAAGCAACGCTGTTATAATAATGACAATAATATACCTAAGAGCTTGCGGTATTTATTCTAAGATATATAAAACAGAATACAGATATAATTGAGTGCTTTTATTATTAATGGGAAGATTAGGATAAATAAACTATGCTATATTTATCCTCTGTGTGTCTCTGACCACAGAGATTTGCATGAGTGGGTGTGTATAGGTGTCTGTGTGTCAAACACTTATACACACCCACTCATGCAAATCTAAGGGGATTAGGTACTAGTAGAAAATGAACAGTTTACAAATGGAGGTAAGAGTATATTTTTTGAAAGATAAATCATTTACAAGTTTATTTATGATAAGAGAAATACAAAAGCTCACTATTATAAAATGGTGGATAAAAATCACACATAAAAAATGATTTTGAAACTGAATAGGCCAATAACATAAACAATACTTAAAATGTGACAACAAACAAATACACTCCATCACCAGAGAATTTTTCAAAAAGTTCTAGCAAACCACCAAGGATAGATATGTCTACATAATTTAAACAAAAAAATATCAAAGTTTAGAAAACAGAAAAATAACAGGAACTATTCAAATGATAAAATAATATATTTCACTATAATTTCCCAAGATTTAAAAATAGCTGTTCTACCCACTATCTCTGAGCCAGCTTTTAAGGAAAATAATGTATCTGGCTGATGCATGTAAAAATGGATTGCATTTTTATCTGTAGACATTTGCTACAGAAATACTATGGACCAGTGAGTCAATAATACATATCTAAGCATTTGATGTAAGAAAGCAGTAAAAACAAAGTGTGTGCTCTGACATGCTTGTTGGGATTTTTATTACAGCGTTGCTTTTTTAGTATCTAATAATTCCTTATAGTTAACTCTATACAATAGACTATTATGAAACTCATCAAGAGAGATGATATAGATATCTATTTATTGATATGGAAATAGCCTCATCATTTACAGGAAAATACAGGTGATATCTTTTAAAGTTTTTTTCCATATATATTTTTGCTTATTCAAATAATTTTATGTATACCCCTCTATTTTTCTTGCCTGGGAAATTCTATGGACAGAGAAACCTAGCAGGCTCCTGCGTCCATGGGATCTTAGAAGATTCGTACACGACTTAGTGACTAAACAACAAATTATTTATTTATTACAACAATAGCCAAAATTAATGCCCTTAACACTTGCTAAACCCTCACTAGAAAGGAACGATTGGAGAAGCCTGGTTTATCGAGTGGTTACAAGTATAGCTCGGTATAGAGGACATTGCTAAAAGAAGGAGAGTATAAGCAGACAAGTATAAACCCTGGAGGTAGAGCCAGGTGTGTCTGACGGTTGGTCTGCACCAAATGAGAAATGAAAGCAATCAGGTTTATGGTCAGCTACACTGGCTTGTTCCTGCATTCATCATGAGCAACCTGTGTTTATCTGGAAATTTGGTCTTCTGGACTGAAAAACCTTTTTTTCGTTGTTCTTCCCTGAGACCCACTTGACTGTTTTGAAACACCTCTTTTTAGGTAATTGACATAGTAAGATTGGGTGATGGTTCCTGTAAGAGCACCAGGCATCCATTCAGCATTTGACAAATGCCTGTCAAATTTGCGTAGGACACAGCAGGGGCTTGAGCTAGCTCATGGTGTGTTGTCTGTGTCTTTGTAAACAATCTCTTGAGACTCTTTTCAGGTAGGCACACACCAAAACAGTTCCTTGACTCAATATATTATTGAAATTGTTGATACAAGATTCATCAATGAACAGAATCTGGACCCGTGTCAATATTCTGTATGATCCCAACTTTTGATCATTACAAACAGTGATTGCTGTGAACGTCCAGTGTATATGCTTTCACTTTCCTGTGTGAATACAGCTGCAAGATAGATTCCAGGAACTGGTCAAATACATGTAGGTGCTGAGCACCATTTGTTGCTTGTCTGTAGTTCATCTGTTGACTATTTATACATCTTCTTTTGGGAAATGTCTATTCAGGTCCTTTGTCCATTTTTCCATTAGTTTCTGCTTTTTTCTATTAAATTGCATAATTTCCTCACATATCAATATTTTGGATATTAACCTTCTATCAGATATATGGCTTGCAAATATATTCTCTGATTTTATAAGTTGTCAGCAGACTGTCGATTGCTTCTTTTTCTGTGCAGAAACTATTTGGTTTGATGTAATCCCATTTGTCTGTTTTTGTTGTTGCTGTCTGTGTTTTTGGTATTATGACCAAAAATCACTGGAAGACTAATGTCAAGAAGATTTTTCCCTATGGTTTACTATAGTAGTTTTACAGTTTCTGTTGACTTCTGTATATGGTGTGAAATAAGGGTAGGGTACTTTGAATTTTCTGTGTGTGTATATCCAGTGTTGCCATATCCAGTTTTGCCAACACTGTTTATTGAAGAGACTATACTTTCTCCATTGTGTCGTATTGATACCTTAATCAAACACCTAGTAACTATGAATATGTGAATTTATTTCTGGGCTTTCTCTTCTATCTCTTTGGTCTATATGTCTGTTTTTATGTATGCACCATACTGTTTTGATTACTATTGATTTGTAATATGGGCTTCCTTTGTGGCTTAGCTGGTAAAGAATCATTTGCAATGTAAGAGACCTGGGTTCAATTCCTGACTTGGGAAGATCCCTTGAAGAAGGGAAAGTCTACCCACTCCAGTATTCTGGCCTGGAAAATTATAGTCCGTGGGGTCAAAAAGAGTCAGACATGACTGAGCGAATGATTAGAATATTATTCAACCTTTAAAAAGAAGAAAATCCTGCAATTCGTGACAATATGGAGGACTCTGGAGCACACTTTGTTAAGTAAGCTAGACACAAAGAGACAAATGCTGTTTTGAAATCAAAGATTATCAAAAGCACCCAAATCCAATGAGGTTATCACCTCACACATGTTAGAATAGCTACTGTAAAAAAGATAAAAGTGTTGGTGAAGATGTGGAGATAAGGGAATTCTTGTACACTGTTGATGGGAATGTAAACTGGTGTAGCCATTTCAGAAAACAGCATGGCAGCCCTGCAAACAATTAAAACCAGAACTCCCATATGACCCAGCACTTCCACTTCTGGGAACATAACCAAAGGAAATTAAATCTGAATCTTGAAGAGATATCTGTAGCCACATGTTCATTGCAGCATTACCCACAATGGCCAAGATACAGAAACAATTTAAATGCCAGTGGATGAGTGAGTGATGAAAACAGGGTACATCTATACAATAGAATATTACTCAGCCTTTAAAAAGATGGAAACCCTGCCATTTGTAACAATATGGGTGAATCTGGAGCACACTATGCTAAGGGAAATTAGTAGACACAGAAAGACAAATGCTGCATATCATTTATATGTGGAATCTTGGTCAGTCAAACAATAGAAGCGAAGAATAGAACGGTGGTTGCCATGGGTGGAGGGTAGGTGAAGGAAAAGGAGAAGATAGTGGTCAAGAGCTACAAAGCTTCAATCCTACAAGATAAATGAGTTTTGGAGATCTAATGTGCAACATGGTGATGATAGTTAATATATACTGTATACTTGAAATTTGCTAAGAGAGTATATCTTAAATCTCCTCAGTACACACACACACACACACACACACACACACACACACACACTGGTGATTATGTAGAAGTATGTGTGCATGCTCAGTCACTCAGTTGTGTCCAGCTCTTTGAGACCCATGGATTGCAGCTCACCAGGCTCTCTGTCAATGAGATTTCCCAGGAGAGAATACTGGAGGGGGTTGCCACTTCCTCCTCCAGGGATCTTCTCGACTCAGGGATCAAACTTGCATCTTCCGAGTCTCCTAACATTGGCACGCAGATTCTTTGCTACTGAGACACCTGGGAAGGGGTAAGTTATTTAGCTTGATTGCGATGCCTTTTTCACAATGTATACATAAAGCAAAACTTCAAGATATATAGCATGAATGTATATAGTTTTTATATATCAAAGATGCCTCAATATATTAAGCTAAAAGAAGAAGGGAAAATATATGCAGGCTATAAATCTCCTTCTCTTTGTCTTACATCTTCCTCTGGGTCTTTCTACCATACTTAGTATTTATACCCTTCATTCTGTGATAGCTAGCCTATTGTGCTTCTAGACGTTGCAGAACAAAAATTGAGGAAAGTTTATTTGAAACAATATTTCTACATCTTGGCACTATTAACAGTGACTGCAATAAATTGTCATGAAATCTGGTTGAGTCTCCATGGACTTTGTTAACTTTTCAAATTAAACTTTATTATGTTTTATAGCTTCACATTGAGATTTTACAATGCTGTCTTAGTGAAATTACTTTATAGAACAAACCCTGGGAACTAAATTAATTATTTTAAAACTTAACCCCATGCAGAAAAGTTCCCTGGTTCTTAGATGAAAACACGTGCAATGAAAATTTAAACCACCTAAAGATTGTTGAATAAAATGTATTTAATTTATTTATTAAGAATATTATGATTTTTAATAAAATTGGTATTTAGACAAAAGTTTCAATGATCACAGAATAACCAGATGATTGGAAGTGTAACATATTTTTCTAGGTTTTGCCTCTATTACTTAGATCAACACTGAGCTCAGATAAAGACATTATTTTTTCGCTAGGTAGATTACTTACTCCAATAAGTCGTCTTACAATGAGTCAATCTAGTNGATAAAGACATTATTTTTTCGCTAGGTAGATTACTTACTCTAATAAGTCGTCTTACAATGAGTCAATCTAGTTCTCCACAGACATGAAAGAATGGTTGCAATGAGTATCTTCCAATTGAAGACTAAAAATACTTAGGGCATTAAGAAAAGTTAAGTCAGGAGTTTTATTTGTCTCCTTGACTGAGTTTTATAATAAGCATGAAAAGTAAAAGAATTGGGAGCTGAGCTTCCTGGATGACAGATAAGAAAATAATCAATAGGATGGATTCGTCTCACAACAGGGAGATCAACTTCAAGGAGAGGTGTACTGATATGAAGTGAAATCTTATCCACTATTAGATTGGACTTAAGTGAAGCTGATGAGCATGCTTTATATATACATACTATATTAATTTATGTAATACTCTGTAAAGGGGACATTCATAGAGTTCTTTAACTGTAGAGTTCTAATCTTGAGGGATTTGTTTTCACAATCCTAGTGACTACATTTTTCCTTAAAGCTTTATGGAGATAGAATCCAAATATCAAATTATTCTTCAGTTTAAAGTATACAATTTGATGGTGTTAATATATTCATATAGATGTAACCATCACTACAATAGATTATTATTTCCTAGAACCACGCTGCATCTATTAACAGTTACTCTCTCTTCATTTCTATCCTACTCTATCATTCCCTGCCCCCCAGTTCTTTGCCATCACTAGCCTAATTTCTGTCTATATATTTGCCTATTCTAGACATTTCACATAAATGAAATCATAAAAGATGTGATGAGAGTTAGCAGAACATTTTTAAGATTCATTCATGCTTACTTTGTTCCTTTTTTATTTCTAAAAAGTATTCAGTTATATTGAAACACCACATTTGTCTCTTTGATAGTTGATGGACATTGAGGTCACTTCCACTTTTTGGCTGTTAGGGGTGATACTGCTGTGATCATTGGTGTACGCTTTTTTTGGCGTGGACGTGTTTTCATTTTCCTTGTTATAAATGTTTGTCCTTTATTTTGCTTGTAGTCTGTAATTATCTAGTTTGAGTACGATGTAGCTAAAAACAAGAGAAAGAAAAAAATCCTCATACATTATACAAAGGTACAAAATTTTAAAAGATCAGATTCAGTTCAGTTGCTCATTCACGTCTGACTCTTTGCAACCCCATGGACTACATCATGCCAGGCCTCCCTGTCCATCACCAACTCCCAGAGTCTACTCAAACTCATGTCCATTGAGTCAGTGATGTCATTCAACCATCTCATCCTCTGTCGTCCCCTTCTCCTCGTGCCTTCAATCTTTCCCAGCATCAGAGTCTTTTCAAATGAGTCAGTTCTTCACGACAGGTAGCCAAAGTACTGGAGCTTCAGCTTTAGCATCAGTTCTTCCAGCGAATATTCAGGGTTGATTTCCTTTGGGATGGACTGGTTGGATCTCCTTGCAGTCCAAGGGACTCTCAAATGTCTTCTCCAACACCACAGTTCAAAAGCATCAATTCTTTGGCGTTCAGTTTCCTTTATAGTCCAACTCTCACATTCAGACATGACTAATGGAAAAACCATAGCTTTGACTAGACGGACCTTTTTTGGCAAAGTAATTTAAAAGATGAGAGCTCTTTAAGTTATCATTTAAATAGTTTGCATTTCCAACTAAGGAAATTGCAAAATTTGTTCAATATACTCAATTTAAGAACATAAGAAATGGATGTACTCTATGTTCAACATACTTTCACAAAAAAAATTGACATAAAATCTCATTCTGCATAGAAACCTAGTTGCCAAGTCCTGTTGACTATCTTTACAACATCTCTTAAAGCTATAAATACCTCCTACTCCCTATACTGACAGCAGCTGTGTGTTCTCTCTAGAAAAGCATCATGGTCTTTATGTTCTTTTCTTTTCATGTATATCCCTTCTATAACGTTGCTATTCTGCTAAAATGCAATAAGAAACAAAACCATAAAAAGCTCTCAATGTTTCACTATTGCCCACAGAATAAAGGGAAAAGAGGCAAAATGTAAATTGTGGCAGTCCATTTCTTGGATACCAGCTTCAGACTGAACTGGTTTATTGAATTCATAAATTGAATAATGAATTCTGAAACACATTTAACCAGTGTCCTAGGGCTTATATTCAACACAAAGTATATGTGCCTTTAGCCATTGTGTTAGTCCACATTCTAGGAGAAGCAGATGCCAAATAAGATTAAACATACATGACATTCATTAAGGGAACAACTTGTGAGCAAAAATTGGGATGAAGCCAGGACAGGAGAGAAGCACAGTCAGAACATGATGCAGGTGCGACCTCAAGTAAAGGAAGGTGAGGGGAAGGCATCTTATTCTGCAGTGTACTTCTCAAGAAAATTAGACAAGATTGTGTGTGTGTGTGTGTGTGTGTGTGCTTAGTCACTCAGTCGTGCCGACTCCGTGACTTCTGCAGCCTGCCAGGTTCCTCTGTCCGTAGGATTCTCCAAGCAAGAATATCTGAGAGTGTGTAGACATTCTCTTCTCTAGGAGAGCTTCTGGACCCAGGGTTTGAACCCAGGTCTTCTGCATTATAGGTGGATTCTTTGCCCACTGTATCACCAGACAAGATTATTGGGGGACTTCTCAAGCCAATGTTGCTCCTGAGAGAAATACTGTGTCTCCAGAAATGGATCTGGGGTGACATCTCTGCTGTGTCCAACACCTCGCTGGGAGTGACTGAAACCATGAACCTGCTGCAAACATGATGTTAAATTTTTGTGTACGAATAGCTGGGCCCCCGTGGCTAGAGATAAAACCTGTGTTGTCATGACTGACAAAAGTGAACAGGGTACCCTCAAAAAGAATGATAGTCATCTAGATCATGCTCTGGGGATTCTTATGGCCAAGAAACAACCGGAGGGGTCTCCATATAAGCAACTTCTGTTTTGCCTCTAGGAGATAAATTTCTGGTTGAAGAAATTAAAATTATATCTCTCATGGTACATCACCTCTGGGTAATTCATTCATTATGGTCTACTCAAAATAGAAGAGCAAGTTTAACACAAGTGTGCAAAAGTGATTATCCTGTTTTACATTCCAGTTACCAGTGTACCAAAGCTTCAGCTTTCTACAAATTTTCACCAACACTTGGTAATATTAATCTTTTAACTTTTGACTGACCAACCTAGGAAGTGTGACTATTTACTCTTCTCCATTATCTCTTCATCGATATTTATGCTGATACCTCACTGTCTTAATTCCTACAGTTTTAGAATAAAGCTCAAGGTCAGATCGTTTTTGCCTCCAATGTTACTCTTCACATTATTTTTAGCTGTTGTGGAGGTTCTTTCTATTTCAATATAAAATTTAAAATTTAGTTTAATTTCTATAAAAAAGTATCTGGTGGGATTTCAGTTGGGACTGTGTTGAAAGTTTAGATAAATTATGAGAGAATCAGCATCATATACATTGCATCTTCTGTTCCATGAATACAGGGTATCTCATCATTTATTCAGTCTCTTTAATTTGCCTTAACTATTAACTATAAGTTTAATCGGGCAGCTCTTATAATTTTTGTCAGGTTTATCTTAAGTATTTTATACTGTTTCATGCTGTTAAAATGATATTTTAAACTTTGATTTCTTTATATTCTTTGATGCTATTATTGCTTTTTGTATGTTGGTTCGGTGTGCTTGCTTTAAATCTATCAAACGACAAATTAGTTACAGTAGTTTTTTTAGCAGATTCCTACTATTGTATATTTTCCACTTAAAATGTCAAGTCACCTTTAAATCAGTACAGGTTTACTTCATTTGTTTCAGTCAGGATGCTTTTGTGGAGATCTGTTCAGAATGGACGATTTTGCCTTGTTCCTGATCACAGAGAAAAGTTCCAGGTTTTCACCATTCAGTATATTGTTATCTACAGAGTTTTTGTTTCTTTGTTTTATAGATGCCATTCATGAGACTGAGAAAGTTTTATTCTATGGCTGGAATCTTATCTGGAAGGCTTTGCAATTTGTCAAAGGTTTTAGCCACTTTTATTGAGATCGCCTTATTACTTTCATCTTTAGTTTGTTAATATGATGGCATTCTTGGGATAAAACCTACTTGGTCATGGCGTATTATCTATCTTATTTTTGTTGGACTTAATATTAAATAATAAGGTCAATATTAATTAAATTTAAATAATAGTAGAAAATCTTATTTACTTAGCATGTCAGGTGGTAAAACCATATGTCATATGTCAAACCACAGTTTCACTGGCTATCTTCCTTCCGTTCAGAGGGCTTTGGTCATCCTGTCTGGTGGTATAGATCTAGTGGTGATAAATTATTTCTGCTTTTGTATATCTCAAAAGTCTCTACTTTGACTTTTCTTTTGAAAGATTTTTTCACTGGAGATAAAATTCTAGGTGGACAGGATATTCTTTCTGTACTGAAAAGATGTGATCTACTCTTTTTTATCACTCACATTTTTTCAATGATGACAAAACATTGTAAGTTCTTTTTTTTTTTTTCTTTGAAAGTAGTGTTATTTCCCCTCTTCTGGATGCTTTTTAACCTTTTCTGTTTATTATTATTGGCTTTGAGCAATTTAATTGTGATGTACTTTGGTATAGATTTCTTTTGGGTTTGGTGAACTTCTTGAATCTATGGGTTTATAGTGTTCATCCATTTGTAAAAACTGACCATTATTTTTTCAAAAAATTTTTTTGTTCTCTCCTTCAAGAATTCTAATTCCACATTTACTAGGATTCTTAAAGTTGTCTTACAAACTCCCTTTAATTTTTTATTTGATTATTTCTCTGTTTTCAATTTTGGATAGCTTCTTTTACTCTCTTGCTTCTGTGCATGTCCGGTGATTTTAGATTGGATGGCTGACATTATGGATTTTACCTTTCTGGTTGTGGATATTTTTGTATTCCTATACATGCAAAAATTCCTATAATTATTTTTGAGCTTTGAGCCTTATAATAAATGTCTTGGCTCTTAGACTAATAGGTGGCTTGGATACATAGAACTGGTAAGAACTAGTGGCTGGGAAATACCAGGGGCTATTTGATAATACAACTGCCTAGAAAGATTCCAAAGGAATTAGGTTTGTGATATTTATTTGTCTCCTGCTGAAATGTAAATACAATTATTAATGGGCCATTTAGGGCACTGCAAGTTCCACAGGTAAATATAATTGGACAAATACTTTCTTTGAATTATTAAGATCCAGATCCAATTGTCTGACTCCATCACTTGCAACGATAGTTGCTGTTCAGTCACTAAGTTGTGTCCTACTCTTTGTGGCCTCATGGACTCTAGTGTTCCAGAATTCACTGTCCTTCATTATCTCCTGGAGTTTGCTCAGATTCATGTCCACGAAGTCACTGATACTATCTAACTCTCTCATCCTCTGCTGCCCTCTTCTATTTTTGCCTTCAATCTTTCCCAGCATCAGGGTCTTTTCCAATGAGTCAGTTCTTCACATCAAGTGGCCAAACTATTGGAGTTTCAGCTTCAGCATCCGTCCTTCCAGTGAATATTCAAGGTTGAATTCTTTAGGACTGGCTGGTTTGATCTCCTTGCAGTCCAAGGGACCCTCAAGAGTCTTCTCCAACACAACAATTTGAAAGCACCAATTCTTCAGCGCTCAGCCTTCTTTACGGTCTAGCTCTCATATCTGTACATGACTATTTCACACATTTAATATTTCTCTATAGTGTTATATTATCCCCTAAGCAAAATGATACAATTAAGTCTGATTCTCTAGATTATTAAGAAAATATGTAAATAAAAATGAAGACTATAAATTACTTTGAAATATTAAAGTAAGTCATAAACCTATATCTTTCTTTTCCTATGTATTTGGTCTTTTGTCTTTTTAAAAATTTAAATTTATTTATTTTAATTGGAGGCTAATTACTTTACAATATTGTATTGGTTTTGCCATACATCAACATAAATCCGCCATGGGTGTACATGTGTTCCCCATCCTGAACCTCCTTCCCTCCCCGTACCATCCCTCTGGGTCATCCCAGTGCACCAGCCCCAAGCATCCTGTATCCTGCATCGAACCTAGACTGGCAGCAATTCATTTCTTATATGATATTATACATGTTTCAATGCCATTCTCCCAAATCATCCCACCCTCTCCCTCTCCCACAGAGTCCAAAAGACTGTTCTATACATCTGTGTCTCTTTTGCTGTCTCGCATACAGGATTATCGTTACCATCTTTCTAAATTCCATATATATGCGTTAGTATACTGTATTGGTGTTTTTCTTTCTGGCTTACTTCGCTCTGTATAATAGGCTCCAGTTTCTTTGCAGTATTGCTGGACCTGTTTCTGATGGGAAAGTGGATCTGCTTTTCAATGGTTACCGAAATGCATTTAGTTTGCAACTCAGGGTAAAGACCAAGAAAAATTATGTTCAGCACTGTGATGTTTCAAAGCAGTACCAGAGTTAAGCTTCTGTTTTGCTTTGCACATTTGCTCATACCCACAGGGGAGTGAATATTTACTATCTTACAATGAAGAGACTAATACCTGTCTGGTTGAGTAATAGTTTATAGTTGTATTTACATGACTTTAGTCTAGTGAGGTAGATAACTTCGGGATTCAAGGAAAAAATAAAAAAGCTTCACGTAAGCCCATTGGAAACAAGAAACAAGAAAAAAGAGAAAAGTGAAAAAAAAGAACTGCATGTGAAGATGAAGTTCAATTTAAGCTGCAAACATAATAACAGAAAAGATTCAAGACTTGTTTATATTCTATGAGCATCTAGTATTATTGGCTTATATGGAGTGTCTATCTTCGCTGACTTTCTTTGCAAGAGAAAACTATGTTTCTTTAAAGTAAGCAAATCAAGTTTTGTTTATGAGTCTTCAAAAATTATACTTATTGGTCCATTTAAAGTCATTGAATGTTTAAAATGGCTTTATTTATGAAAGATTCTGCTTTTCAGGATTCTCAGTTAATAACTGCAGACTCATTCTTTTGAAGAGATAGATCTAATAACACTTTCGTGGTTCCTTCTTATTTGTATGGACACATGTTCTGAAATGATCTAAGAGATTTTCCATGCCTTTCTGAAAGCAATATCTTCCTCATATATTAGAATATTGAGTGATAACAGTGCTCTGAAGCATTAACTATCATATTATTCCTAGACTCAGTATTACCTATTTTTGTTCTAGTTATGGTAGCTTTTATAATATGTAATTTATTATATGTTATATAGTTTTCTTATTAAGGAATGTCTGTTTTGATGTAACTATTAATTCTTTCACTCCCAGATGAATCATATTTAAAGACTCATGTGGCAATGCATTAACTTTCTGTAAAGAGCAGTTTATCAAAATTTTTATTGACTCTGATATAAAATATAATGGATTAATAAAACAACTTTGCACTGCTTCATAAAATAACTCCACAGTAATTTGTTAATAGTGAAAAGAAAAAGTATGGGCTTTGAGGCAGAAACATTCTTGGTGGAATCATGAACCTGCTACTGTACATGTCACCAGTTTAAAAACAGCATACTTCAGACAGTCAAGTTTTCTGCTTGGTTTTTGGTGAATCTGCCTGCCCTGAAATGAACCTGCTATCTTTGAGCAGATCATGGGAGCAGATCATCCTGCATAAGACAGAAGGTGGATCATAGCACAAGCTGTATAATTTTCTCAAAGAGATTTTCTCCTGGCGCATTACTTTTTGTTTTGTACCCTCTTTGCATTTGGAAATTTCACATTACAGTAAACATAGGGAAGCATAAAAGTAATTCACCCTCCACTGAACATTCTTTCCAAGTTAACACCATGAGCTATAATAAACATAATATACTTTACCCATCAAAAATAAAATCTAAGGAAGAGTAGAAAATGAATGGAAGCCTGAATGAAAATTCATGGCAAATTCAAGGCAAATGAAAATTCATGATCTTTTGTTCACGCAACTTTGATATCTGTCTATGGAGAAGGCAATGGCACCCCACTCCAGTGCTCTTGCCTGGAAAATCCCATGGGTGGAGGAGCCTGGTGGGCTGCAGTCCATGGGGTCGCTAAGATTCAGACACAACTGAGCGACTTCACTTTCTCTTTTCACCTTTATGCATTGGAGAAGGAAGTGGCAACCCACTCCAATATTCTTGCCTGGAGAATCCCAGGGACAGGGGAGCCCGGTGGGCTGCCGTCTATGGGGTCGCACAGAGTTGGACATGACTGAAGTGACGCAGCAGCAGCAGCAGCACAGAGATTTATGATACAGAAAGAGAGAAGAGAAATATGAGGAAATTACTGAAAGGGGAAAATGCAAAAGGAAAAGAGTAGAGCACTTTCTCTTTGGGTAACAGGGTAGAGGCTAGCAGCTGGAGCAGTAACCAAGAGAGCTGAGCACTGGGAGAAAGCGCCAGCCATGAATCTGACTTATCCAAGACAAACAGGACAGTCTCCATCAGAGGACGGACCCAAAGAACAGTCAAGAGAAAGACAAAGGTCCACACTAAGAAGAAAATCAAGCATTAGAGCTAAAAAAGGAGACAAGGTAATTATGGGCTCCAAATGTGGGAAATTTCAGATCAAGTCAGGAAGCAGAATCGAAAGCAGATTGGAAGAAAGGTTCAGAACTGGGTGCTGGAAGCCTCCCAAAGAGTGGGGACTGCCTCATGTGGCAGCTTCTTAGGACTAGTCACTTGCTATCTCTTGCCAGTTGACCCTCTAGTCCAGCCACCGGCTGTACGGAATTTATCTCTGCTTTCGAAAGGGCCTCAGCAAGATTGTTGAAGTGAAACTGAGAAGGGGATAAGCAGTATGAGAGGCAAGCAATACTGGAGGAATTTGTTAGAGTGTTCCATGGCTTCTGTGCCCGTGTTGGTAGACCATGACATGACTGTTTGGGGAAGCCTGTGTTTATGCAGTGCCCTCAATCTGTTCTTGAATATCTTCTAATATGAAAATTCTTCAGCATCCTTCACTGTGAAGTTATGGAAACCTAAAACATGACATAAAGGAAAGCCGGAATCTGATTAAAAAAAAAAAAAGAAAACCAACAAAGGATAGTGGATACTATGATACATCGCATGTCAGCATCTTCTTGGTAATCTTATTTCATTTCCTGAAGATTTTCATGTGATTGCCCCACAGAGAGGTGAGGGAAAATGGAAAGAAGGCTGACATTGTGTGGGGGAATTTACCGCAGGAACTAGAGAAGTCTTCTAGTGGTGGACGATGGGGTGAGGAGACTCATGTTCAAAAGAGGGCGCGGCATGGCAGGAGGTGAGCGGTGAGTTCTCCTAGCCTACACCTTTAGGACAGAAGAGGACAGGGGCCAGTGGAAGCTCCCAGATAGGTCTGGGAGGCTGTGCGAAGCTCAAGTGTAGTGCCCTGCCCCCTCTTTTGTGGCGACTGGAAGCCTTTAGAGAAGCCTCACTTTTGGCATGGTCCCATGACCACGATGGCGAGAGCTGCCAAAGGAGCAGCTTTCCAGAAGGAGGCTCAGGTCGGTCTGGTAAATAGCCCTGCAGGTGGCTGGTGCCGGATGCACCATGGGGGCGATGCAGCAATTAGAGAGGGTAGCAAAGCACCAAGCCTATCTCTGGGTCCGAATAAGCCACGATTCAGGGAAAGCAGGCGTGCCGCATAGCCAGAGGCTGTACTGTAAAGGACTATGTATTTTATTTAAAAAATATCATTTATCATTTATTCTTACCATACCATGGGTCATACAAGATCTTAGTTCCCCGGACCAGAGTTTGAACCTGTGCTCCCTGCACTGGGGGTTACTGTTGTTATTTAGCTGCTAAATCGCATCTGACTCTTTTTTTTTTTTTAATTTTATACACTTTTATTCTTTTTTTAATATAAATTTATTTATTTTAGTTGGAGGTTAATTACTTTACAATATTGTATTGGTTTTGCCATACATTAACATGAATCTGCCACAGGTATACACATGTTCCCCATCCTGAGCCCTCCTCCCTCCTGGGTCCCGGTACCATCCCTCTGTATAGTCCCAGTGCATCAGCCCCAAGCATCCAGTATCATGCATCAAACCTCACGTGTACCCCAATGTTCATCGCAGCACTATTTATAATAGCCAGGACATGGAGGCAACCTAGATGTCCATCAGCAGATGAATGGATAAGAAAGCTGTGGTACATATACACAAGGGAGTATTACTCAGCCATTAAAAAGAATACATATGAATCAGTTCTAATGAGGTGGATGAAACTGGAGCCTATTATACAGTGTGAAGTAAGCCAGAAAGAAAAACACCAATACAGTATACTAGCGTCTGACTCTTTTACAACCCCATGGATGTAGCCCACTGGGCTCCTCTGTTCATCGGATTCTCCAGGCAAGAATACTGGAGTTGGTTGCCATTTCCTTCTCCAGGGAATCTTGCCAACCTAGAGACTGAGGCCGTGTCTCCAGCATTGACAGGTGGATTCTAACCACTGCACCACCAGGGAATCAGACTCTTAATCACTAGACTTCCAGGGAAATCCCAGGACCATTTATTTCAGTGTGGATGCCACCCATAGGCTGCTCTGTCTGGCTCCTCCCAAGGGAACTGACTAGTACAGGCAACCAAAACCTACAAGTGGACTCCTCACAATATCTTGGGAAGGTAGAAGGGACACAAGCACATTTTTAAGAGGAGAAAGATAGCCTTAATGTGAACCTTAAGTTACACAGCATTTTCAAAACTGCATATATTATAAGGCAGACAAGACAGAGTTACCACTAAGCAACGATTTCCCTTGGTGGAGAAATGCATTTATATTTGCTTTTTAAAAAAGCACTTTCTTGAGTGCCTAATGAAGTCGTATGTGTAAAATATGCATAAGCAGGACAAGAAAAGAGATTTAACGTCAAAGCTCAAAATAAAATGATGTTTGTTTAATAGCTTTTCTGTTATAGTAAGCAGAATCAAACACATGTTTCTCTCTTCTATCTCAGGTGTATTTACTAAATACATTTGTCAGAAATTAAAGTTTATGCATCGTTTACATTTTCATTTTCATTCTTTTTCTCTTTTCTTTTTTGCTTGCCCCCCATTGCCCTCCTCCCACACAAATTCCATCCCTACTCTTCTTTTGGACAATATTAGGATGTCTTAATCTGTGTATTTTTTTTTCACCATATTAACAGCTACAAAAGGGGCAAACCTGCTCTTCTAGTGGAATTCAAAACCACTGAAGCATCTGTCCACAACTTGATGCTCAGAAAGAGATTGGCCAGTATGATAAAATAGCAAAACACTGGAATCAGAGATATTGAGACTTGAATTCCTCCAACCCCTTGGAAGTGTGTGACTATTTCCCAGTCATTTAAGCCCTCAGCCTCAATTTTCTCATCTCTAAAGTGGGGGCAGTGACAGCACCTTTCTTACAAGACTCTTATTTGTATCATCTTCAATATCCCTCTTAAACATGCCTCACTCATACCCAATAGGTAGAAACAGGATGATATCACGCATGATGCAGTCACTGGAGCAAACATCAATTGTATTCAATGGTTGGTCGGAAATTGAATCACAAAGAGACAGATATGGTTTAAAGCATAAAAACAGACCACAATCTTAAAACTGTGAGGCACGTTCCCAAAGTAATCTCTGGTGATGACAGGCTATAAAACCTTGTAACTTATTCAGGGAAAGTCTATGCCAAATTGTTTCTCACTGTATTTGCTGTAACTCTTTTCTGCAGTTTGCTCTTCATGTCAGTCTGAGGAACAACTTGCTCTATGGTTCGATGTGTGATTATAATATTTTATAAGTGATATTTAGCTGTAGCATTTACATTAGGCCAAAAGTTATCCTTCAAAACTAAGTTGTTACAATCAAACGAACAGTTTACCTCTAACATCATAGCAGGCCAGGAAACAAAGACAGTGGAAAATTAAGGGCCTGGAGTCAGTATTCAGACTCAGGGTGTTATGAGATAGGTAAAAGGGTTTCACGATATCTGTGGGGGGGAACCGAACAAAAATGTGAGAGGATTTGTGTAGCTAGTAAAACAAACATCCCTTCAGGCTTTGTTTTGCTGATTCATTAAAGATGACCAAGATTCAAGGCAGAAATAATTACACAGACAGTAGTTCATAATATTGTAAAGGGCATAGACAGACACAGTAAAGTGCATAAATATCCAAACAGCGTATGCAGACTCTCTGCAAAAGAGATATTTGATGAAGCACTTGTATGCGAAATAGTCAAAGGACTCTTAAAACTCAACAAAAAGAAAGCAAACAAACTCAATTAGAAAGTGGATAAAAGACCTGAATGAAGACTTCATAAAAGAAGATTATACAAAAGATGGCATATAAACATTTGAAATGATATTCACTGTCGTTTGTCATTAAGGAATTAAAACTGCACTGTGATACCAAGACATTCCGATAGAATGGGTCAAATGTGGAAACCGGCAGCACCAATTGTTAACTGAGATGTGAAACAATGGGAACCTGCAAGTATTGCTGGAGGGAAGTCAAAATGGCACAGCCAATCTGACAGGTAATTTGGCAGTTTCTTACAAGCTAAATATTGCCTTCCTACACAATCTAGTGATTGTAGTTTAGATGCTTACTGAATTTATTTGAAAACTTAATGTCCTCATAAGTACCTGCACGTGAATATTTACAGCAGCTTTATTCATCAAAAACTGATGGCAAACAAGATATCCTTCTCTAAGTGAATGGATAAACAAACAGTTGTTCATCCATACAATGAAATGTTGCTTAATGACCAAAAAAAATGAACTACCAAGCCATTAAATAGATGAATCTTAAATGCATAGTAAGTAAAAGAAACCAGCCAGAAAACTCCAAAAACTGAGTGATTTTGATTATATGACATTCTGAAAAAAGCAAAACTATAGAGGCACTAAAACGATCAGTGTTTGTGAGTGGTTTGATTGAGGCCTGGTAGGAAGCTTGAAGAAATGAGGTAGAGGAAAATTTAAATCTAGTGAAACTATTCTTTGTGATACTTTAGCAGTAAATATGACACATTAAGCACTTATTGAAACTCATAGAACTTTACAGTACAAAGAGTAAATCTTAATGAATGTGAATTGAAAAAAATCACTCAGGAATTTGAGGGATCCCAAAATAGAATGCAAAGGCAAACATATTAAAAGTACATGTAAGTAACTCATTGTATGGGGTGGAAGGATATGGTACTAACCCAAGTAACTTTGAAAATAAGTGGAGTCTAAAGCTGAAAACAAGAAGAGCTGTATATAAGCACTGTATTCCAGTTAATAAAATCATTTCCTCCCGGGGTACAAATTAATAATTCTGAAAGTAAATTCTATTTATGTGTTGTGGGCTTGAACAATTAATAAATGGATGATAGATGGTGGAAGCTAGTTTTCTCTCTATGGAGTGGGAGGTTACAGACAGACAGGGAAGTGAGCAAAGCTGATACATAAGTTAATGGATTAGAACTGGATACATCAGTATGAACATGCTTAGCTTAACACAGATACAGCTGGTTATGTATAGAAATATTTATTGATATTTATGTACATATCTTTTAGTGTCTAGAAACAATGGAACCCCAGCAGCAATGGGCCCATTTGGTGCCCAGACTTTGGTTTCTAATATCATTGTCTGATAAAATGAACCAGAATTCCCTGGAAAAATGGAAGATTCTAAGACTGGGGGAAAAAATATACATGATAAGCCTCCAACAGCTTTTATTGTTGGAAAATAAGAAAGTACTTAAATAAACAAACAAAATGCAAAACCAGCCAATCAACCAAAAAAGCAAACAAATGAAGAAAACACAGTGATAAGGATATATTAAAGGAATACAGGAACCAGCTGAAAGAGCTGCAGCCAACCTGGAAGAATTTAAGCAAGAAAGTAAATAAATTAGAATCGGATTGTAACCTAGTGAAACAAGTAAGTCCATATTGACATAAATAAATGATTACATAAATAAGCAGATAAGAACAGCAAACCTCTTATACAGAGAATCTCAAATAGTTTATGTAAATATCCACTCATAAGGAGCTGGAGCTTAAATCCTGACTCCTAAGTGAGGCCTTTCTTCCAAAGAGTATAGTAAGGAGAAGAGGGGAAAAAATGGGTAACTTTACAGTGTCTACATCTGGCAAACATCTACATCTTCAGTGTCTACCTGTACAAAGGAACATTGCCTCAAGAAAGCTGATCAAGGTTAACAGCAACTGACTGTCCTGTTAATAGACCATACCCTTGTCGTGTTAATAGGCCATACCCTTGATATGAGATGAGAATGGATTTACCTCTGTGATCTTTCTTTCCCAAATATATTACACCAGTCTAATCATTAGAAAATGTTGAATTCCAATTAAGGGACACTCTATAAATTACTTGAGGAATATTTCTCTAAATTGTCAAGATCATAAAAAATTCTGAGAAACTGTTACAACCAAGATGAGCTTAAGGAGACATGACTCTTGAATGTAATATGGGGTCCTGGGTGGGACTCTGGAACAGAGAAAGGATATGGAGAAAAACTGGAAAAAACAAACAAACAAACAATAAACTATCAACCATAGTTCATAATGATCTATCAACATTGGTTTTCAAACTGTGACAAATATATCATAATGACATAAGATGTTAACAACGGATGATAGGAACTCTACTATCTTACATTTTTATGTAAATCTAACACTAAAAAATCTGTAAAAAATTCTAATTTTAATATGTTATCTGTTGATGGTTTCTGGCTCTCTGTATACACAATAATGCTCACAATAAAAAACAGTAATTTTATTTCTTCACTTATAATTTTTATTCTTTTTATTCGCTTATTATCAAGGACCTCCAGGACAATTTTAAATGAAGCAGGACTTTCCAATCCCACTGGGAATGTTTTCAACATTTCACATAAATAACATTTCAACATTTCACTTAAATATTACCATATTTAAGATACATTGTGATTTGTTCACATTTTCTGTTAAGTGAGAGTTGAAGAAGTTTTGGTGGTAGGGAACAATAATCAAAGTTGCCATCTTTGACTCAATACTGGGTAAGGACACCATACCAGACCCTTTACCTAGGTCTTTCTGAATCCACACAATCACAAGGCAAGTAATTTGACAAATGTTTAACCAGGAAAGTAGGTCTCAGAGAGGCTAAGCAATTTGCTTCATGACACAAAACTTGTCTAGCAGAGATAAATTCCATCCAAAAGAGCGCATACTTGTAACGAGGGATTGAAAGGAAGTTAAAAAGTCTAGAGGCACTTATTTGTCAAAGAAGGCAGTTTAAGAGTTTGAAAATGAAGGCACGGAAGGAAATTGAGACTGAGTCTGGAATCTGAAGAGGACCTGAGAAGGAGTCCACAGGGAGGGAACTGGTGACTCAAAAGGGCTCTTTTTTAGGAATAATTTGTGGATGTAACATAGCACAGATCAGAATTAAGAGCTAGAGGGCAGAAAATGAAACGACGAAACTACCAGAATCAGAATTGGAAAACCAGCCCTCGGGCTTCAGGTGTGGCCCACCTGCCCTGACCCTCAGATGCGCAGACCTTGCGGCTGCAAATACAATCATGAAGGAAATAACCACACGGTCAGTCACACTTGGTTTCCAGGATCTATCTCCAGCACCTAAAGCTAAGTGGTTATGCGAACCATTTACTCTCTCTGAGTCTCAGTTCCCTGCTTTGCATAAGGGAGAAAAACCGTTATGGGAACCTCCCAGTGTTATTGAGAGGGTTAAATAATGTACTTGGCAATGGCAGTCTTCTATAAAGACTGCCCAGAGGGGTGAGTAATGGAAGAGATTCAAGGATTTTGATGGAGAAAGGTCTTCTGAGGAAGGGGAACTGGGATGCGTATGGAGCAATATTTCTCAGTATTGGCCGCACATTGGAACCACAAGGGGGGGCTTTAGGGGAAAAGTAGAAACCTAGCTCCAACCCTCCGGGGTTGTTTTGATGTGATTGGATTGAAGAGCATGCTGGCTATAGAGAAACACTTTTTTTCCCATTTTACCCTCTTCTGCCACTTCTATTCCACCTCCTCATAAAGTCAGCTCCAAATTGTTTGTGGCTCTCGCCTCCTCATTCCTACTCAGCCAGCTGACGCCAGGTAACTCAGGTATGGCCAAGCAGAATCTCGTCTTCCTCCGTCCCGGGTAGATATTCAACCTTGTCAGGTGAATGAGACATTAGGAGACACACTGAAGCCTTTGAAAGACAGATGCTCTGACTCAGGGATCCCCAGCCTCCAGGGTCCAGTGCCTGATGCTCTGAGGGGGAGCTGATGTAATAAGAATAGAATTAAAGTGCACAATAAAGGCAGGACGCTTGAATCATCCTGACTCCATCCCCCACCCCCGGTCCTCGGAAAGACTGTCCCTGGTGTCGAAAACGTTGGGGACACCTTGCTGGATTTGAAGCTGAGAGGTGTCAAGTTTCGTAGGTACAGCAATTTCCACCCTGAGTGAGAAGCGAAGAGATGAAGAGAAACCTAGTTCAGAACTGCCAGGCCTGCAGCCACGCTAACTCCCGTGTGTGTGTTACGCTCAGTTACATCAGGCTCTTTGTGACTCTGGGGGCTGTAGCCCACCAGGCTCCTCTGTCCTTGGAATTAGCCAGTCAAGAATACTGGAGTGGGTTGCCATTACCTTCTCCAACTCTAACTCCTACACTTTAATAATAATAAAAAAAATTGGAGTAAAATTACTTTACAATTTTTTGTTGGTTTCTGCTGTGAAATGAAGTGACTCAACTCTATGTATGCATATACCCCTCCCTCTTGGACTTCCCTCCCACCCCGCTATCCCACCTCTCTAGGTCATCAGAGAGCACTGAGCCCCCTGTGTTATATGAAAGATCCCCATTAGCTACCTATTTTACACACGGTAGTGTATATATGTCAATCCAAATCTCCCAATTCAGAATTGTGTTAGTATTTTCCCTTCTTTGCTTCAGGTAGTTGGAATCAAGGATTTTTTTTTTTTTCTTACTTTAGGGAGAAAAACAGGAGACTTCACTCTCGACTCATATATTCCTTCCCTTTCCATTCCCAAATCTCCACATTCTTTACCTACAGGTGAGCCTGGCTATGATTCCTTGTAATAATGCTGCTCAAATAATTTAGCAAGCATTTTCTTTAAAGGACTACTCTGGGTTAAGCATGAAATTTAATTAACTCATTAAAATCTAAAATGCGTTCTCTCTAGGCTACTGGCTGCAAACCAGAAGCCTGGGTGATGAAGCCACTCCAGTGTATGCCCACTCTCCCCGCTTTTGGGTTATATTGGAAAAATCAGAGTTTTGAATCTGAAGTGGGAGCTTCAGCAAAACTTATGTTTCATATAAGAAAGGCGCCTTAAATGCAAGTTTGCTGTCTGGATGGTTCTGAAACATTTAGTTTCTACTTGATCTTAAGCCACAGTAGTAGGAAAATAGCTTGGCTAATGCTTCTCAGCACATTCTCTCAAGGGCAAGGATTCACACCATGAGTTTTTCTCAGGTCTGATGACTAAGTCTCCCACTTCATTTATTACTCAAGCACTATGTGTTCTCTGGAGGCAGCGTAGAATAGAAAGGGAACACTTGGTAGAGAGGACTTGGGTGGTGTGTGTGTGTCTCTTCCCCAAAACTGTATTTTGTCACATAAACCTAGATAAAGGGCAGCGACTAAAGAGCTTCTCAGTGTTGAACTGCAAAAGATAAGGGAGGGCACCAGGAATGGTCAGAGGCCCGAAGAGTGCACTTCAGCTCTGTCCACTAGTACTCATGGAAAGGAATGTCAGCTCTGTCCTGCTCTAAATTCACAGGGAAACGATGCCTTTTCATTTTGCAATGCAATTGCAGATTTCGTTGGAAAAATTAGCCACTAGAGGGTCCCTCTGTTCAAAGTCATGGCATATAATGTTGAAGGATTTGCAAACAGGAAAAAAAAGAGAGAGAGGGAGGAAGGGAGAGACCTGGAAATAGGAATACAAATGAAACAGAACTTGTAAGGTGGTGGGATTACTTCAGCTCATTGCCATCCTCCTCATTCTACTCCAAGCTATTAGTCAGGTACCTTCAATAAAATTGCTCCTTTTTGAAGAAGGAAATGATCTTGCTGCAAAATGCACTGTAAAGTATAGATAATTATTGATTCTTACTGGTTAATATACTTAACATCAGAGCTACAGATTGCTTGAGGGCACATCCTTTAAAACCATCTCCACCCCCCTGTGGAATAGCTAAATAGCTAAATTGAAAAAAAAAAGTGCAAATATTATTTTATTAAAAAAATGTGTTTCGTTTTTCAGATGACCAGAAGACATTTCTCATAAATGTTTGGTTTCTGTCTGCAGTTTCCACCTCACAGCTCCCCACATCCCTGGGGACACCCTAAGTGATGAGAGCCTTCGAGGTGTCTTTTTGATAGGTTAATGAGGTGATTTCAGGACCTCACCTGAGAACAGGGGTGGTTACCTGGAGACCTAACCATGTGATTAGAGCATTGTGACTTTCAGTACCACCCACCTGACCCCTGGGGAAGAGCAAGGAAGGGGCTGGAGGTTGAACCAGTCAATGACCAAGAATGCAGTCAATCACGCTGGACTAATGAAACCTCCATAAAATCTCTAAAGACTCCAGGCTGGTGACCATGTAGAGGTGCTGGGCGGGTGACACCCTTAGAGGACTGGAAAGCCCTGCGTCCCTGCCCATCCCTTGCCCTCCACATCTCTCCCATCTGGGTACGCCAGAGTTACCTCCTTCTATCCTAAACCTGTGATCTAGTAAGCTGTGTTTTCCTCAAAGTTCTGTGAGCTCCTCTAGCAAATTAATTGAACCCAAGGAGGAGTCCTGGAAACCTCTAATTTACAGACAGTTGATCAGAAGCACAGGTAGTAAGTAACAGAGGAAAACTGGTTTTGACCTGAGGTGTTAGGCTTCAGTTCGGTTCAGTTCAGTTGCTCAGTCGTGGTCGGCTCTTTGCGACTCCATGAACCGCAGCACGCCAGGCCTCCCTGTCCATTACCAATTCTTGGAGTCCATCCAAACCCATGTCCATTGAGTTGGTGATGCCATCCAGCCTCTGTCACCCACTTCTCCTCCTGCCCTCAATTTTTCCCAGCATCAGGGTCTTTTCAAATGAGTCAGCTCTTTGCATCCGGTGGCCAAAGTACTGGAGTTTCAGCTTTAGCATCAGTCCTTCCAATGAACACCCAGGACTGATCTCCTTTAGGATGGACTGGTTGGATCTCCTTGCAGTCCCAGGGACTCTCAAGAGTCTTCCCCAACACCACAGTTCAAAAGCATCAATTCTTTGGCTCTCAGCTTTCTTTATATTCCAACTCTCACATCCATACATGATCACTGAAAAAAACAGCCTTGACTAGACGGACCTTTGTAGACAAAGTAATGTCTCTGCTTTTGAATATGCTGTCTAGGTTGGTCATAACTTTCCTTCCAAGGAGTAAGCATCTTTTAATTTCATGGCTACAATCACCATCTGCAGTGCTTTTGGAGCCCCCCAAAATAAAGTCAGCCACTGTTTCCCCATCTATTTGCCATGAAATGAAGGGATCGGATGCCATGATCTGATTCAGAACAGTTATGAGCTTCTTCTGCCATGGAATGGGTTGTCCTCAAATAACACTCTTCCTAAGTGTCTGGGTATTTCTACCCGGGTGTGGTCCAAAGCTTCTGTCTTCCTCAGTTTGGAAGCGGCACTGGATGGACAGTCAGCAAGGTCAGATCTTAAAGGTTTCCCGTTCTCACTTAGAAACGTGAGGGGCCTGGACTGTTGTTAGCAAAACCCTGAAACTGGAGCCTTTCTCAGCATTGTATGTTGAAAGCACTTGAGGTCCATTTTTATTTCTGCTGACAGTGGAAATGTATTTTCAGGCTGCCAGGGATAGTGAATCAGATTGGAATAATTGTTCTTGCATGGACAAACTGATTAAGCTGGGAAAGATTTCATGACTGCTGTTTTTGTACGTTTGTTCATATTGTTTTTTTGTCCCTATCAGTAATGTTCTGAAGTCTGCTTATTTCATATATTAATTTAATCAAACTTTTACTACCATTAGAATCTTAGAACATCTTAAATGTATTTAGTACTCCTGATGGCTGATTATTCTGAGCTAGAATCATCTTATCATCTTAATATCCATTATTTTCATTTATTATTATAATAATATAAACTACTATTAACTCTTATTTATGGAGATGTCTGCCATACCTATAAAAAGTGGAGAGCTGAGATTTAAAACCATGTCTGCCTGACTTTTGTACACAAAATCATTTACCCGTGTATTCAGATACTGAGTGTTTAAAAGGGAAGACTGCATTTTTTTCAGAGAGTTCCCCACTGGCTTTGATTGGTCCCTGCATCTGAATCCATTAAACAGTTCTCACATTGAGTTATATGTCTTTGCTTCTCTGACCCTGTTCTGCATGGAAAAGGAGGAAACCTTGAGGGAGAAAATTTTGCCTTGTTCATCTTTATATCTCCTGAATTCAATGTAGTAAGGCAACATTTTAGATAATTATTCCTTCTTTCCTCCATTCATCCTTCCGGTCAATCATTTATTATATTTCAAACTCACAATGAAGTTCCACTATGTCCCAAGGAATCTAGTTTTTAGGTATACAAAAATGAGTATAGTAATAATCTCTGCCCCTAAAGTCAATGGGCTATGGTGGGTCACTTACATTAAAACAAGTGTGAAATAATCTAAAAAAGAGTACACATATGAATATGCATAACAGATTCACTTTGCTGTACCCCTGAAACTAACACATCAATGTACATCAACTACACTCCAATAAAAATGAAAAAATAAGCACATCATTTTTAACACAATGATAGAAATGCCTAGACTGGGCTTCCCAGAGGCTGAATTTCAAGCTCCTCTTACACTTTATGACAAAAATTGTAAAATGTTAAGTCAGAACTTGCAATAAACACTGTTTAAGTGATTCCACATTACACATAAAATACAATGAAAAATAGTTTTGCTACTTGCAAATATTAAGACAATTTCTAAAATATGGAGAGATTACTATAGGCTGAGCCTACTTGGAAAAGACCCTGATGCTGGGAAAGATTGAAGGCAGGAGAAGGGGATGGCAGAGGATGAGATGGTTGGATGGCATCACTGACTCGATGGACATGAGTTTGAGCAAGCTCTGGGAGTTGGTGACGGACAGGGAAGCTTGGTGGGCTGCGGTCCATGGGGATGCAAAGAGTCGGGCACAACTGAGTGACTGAACTGAACTGAACTGAGCCTACCTGGGAGAGAACTAGACGGTTCCATTGACTACGTGTGCCATAAGTAGAGGAGCTAGGAGACAACCAGAAGTGTTCACTAAGGGAATATGTGTAAGAGAATCTGGGTGATCCCTGTAGAAGAATTGTTCTGGGCACGAGCCACAGGAGGCCACACTGGGAAAATAATATCTTCCCCTTGTCAACCTCTCAGGATTAGTGAGTATGTGTGCTCTCCCCAAGAAGGAAATTATAGAACTGCAACCCAAAGAAGGCCTGCTGTGGGAAGGCTGGGCTTAGAGGAAGCCAAAGAAACTTGGGACGGCTGAGAGGACCATTTGTTTTCTTTTATTTTTTAAGTTTTATTCATCTGTTTTTATTCACTTACATATTTATTTTCTGTGCTGGGTCTCTGTTGCTGCATGCAGGCTTTCTCTAGCTGCTGCAGGCGGGGGTTCCTCTTGGTTGCAGCACGTGGACTTCTCACAGCGCCTTCTCTTGTTGTGCAGCATGGGGATTGGGCATCCTGCCTATTTTATTAGTGACAAATTGCCCAAGGACACTTGAGGGTCATTCAGAGCTTCAGGTGGTAGAGATGATTATCAATCAGGATCATCCTGAAGGCTGGCAAAAATATGTTTTGAATATAATTTTGTGATGGAGAAAATGCTCTGAATACCTTCTTAAATGCCATTTTGCTTTCTGAATCTGATGGTGATCTTTAGGTAGTCTGAGATATCTTGGAGATGAGAGTCATCCCATTAAAAGTACACCCATGTTTCATATGTGAGGCAATATTACTGCAGCAAGAAATTCAGTCAGAATGAAAGGAAGGAGCTCAGATTTGTGTTGCCTGTGGAACGTTGTAGATTTACCGAAGGGTTAGTAACCAGATGCCCATCTGTAAAGGGTTTGCCAAAACCCCTTTCTTATGGAACAGAGACCAAGAATAGTACCATAGACAGCATGCAGGCACGCTAACATGCGTGCTAAGTTACTTCAGTCATGTCCAATTCTTTGCAACCCTTTGGACCATAGCCAGCAAGGCTCCTCTGCCCATGGAATTCTCCAGGTATGGATAGTGAGTGGGTTGCCACGTCCTTCTCCATGGGATCTTCTGGGAGGTTCTTAAGTCTCCTTCAGTGGCAGGCAAATTCTTTACCATGAGCACCACCTGGGAAGCTCAAGAAAGAAAGCATACAGACATTTAAATCCACACTACCTCAGTCTTCTCACTAAATTGATTTTATCCATATCCCTCGAGTCTGACTAGTTTATTTCTTGGCCATTTTGTTTATTTTAGAAAACAATATGCCAAGGAGAGAATTACCTGACTCCAGCCAGACCTCTTTCTTGTTTCATAGAAATTGATGCCATCAGGAGGCAGGTGCAGCAGTTTTTCTATTTCCTACTTTTCTGAGTTTCTCTCTTTTCAGGAAAACATTCTGAGCTTTTGGGTTAACAGGAGTGAACACAGAAAACAAGCATTGGGAGTAACAAGGCTGAACTTAGTTATTTTTAAAGGACATCTTCCAAATTGGTCTTGATATGAGTTCTATTAACTGGTATGATGGCTGGCTGGGGGTGGCGAATCAAGAAATATGACAAAAGACTAGGTCACGGGTCCTTTTTTACAACTTCATTAATGATCGAAAAGGAGCAAACAGCACATTAAATTTGGATGATATTAATTCAATAGCTTTTGAAAGCTCTAGTGAGGTCAGGGAAAGACTTTTTAAAAAAGGCTTGTAAAACCTGGAGTTAATGAAAAAAGATTGAAATAAGAGAAAGGAGACTGCCCAGAGCTTGAGAACAGGTAACACACAGAACCAATGCTTAATGCCAGGAGTATCTTGTTAATGAGAAGTACTAAATCATTCTCCAGATTTATAATGGGAAGAAAAATTAATGGAACTTGCAGGATGACCCAAGGCTGAAAAGATAAAGAGAATTAGCATATTGTGTCTAATGCATGAATGTAAGAATGTGGACATTTATACAAAATAAAGATATCACCCACATATACTCTTCCACAATTCAATCACCACTAGTAAAGACCAGAGAAATATTTGGGTCAGTCATACATAACACCTAGCCTTAAATTCCCAGTTTGCTTCCAAAGCAGCAAGCACTATACCAGGTCTTCTAAAGACTTTAGAGCCACTGACACAAGCTGGTTTTCTGTTTGCTGGTAATGCAGCCGTTAATAAAACAGGAGAAATCCTGTCCTACAGAACCTATGTTCTAGTGGATGGAGACTAAATAAGTGAGTGAGAACATTTATGAAAAAAAAAAAAGATCAGTTAAGAATAAAATTAAATAATAAAATAAATGTATACTTTGAAAAGTTTGGAAATTCTACACTAAACTACATTTGTATTAAGCCTTATAGATACAAAAGTTAAAATAACAAACTTACAGTCTCTTTAATTGTTTATGTATATGACAAATCATGGGCTTTCCTGGTGGCTCAGATGGTAAAGAATCTATCTGTAAGGCAGAACACGTGGGTTTGATCCCTGGATTGGGAAGATCTCCTGGGGAAGGGAATGGCCACCTACGCCAGTATTCTTGCCTGGAGAATTCCATGGACAGAGGAGCATGGTGCAAATCAAAACCACGATGAGGTACCATTTTAGAAAGGCTGCAATCCAAAAGTCTACAAGCAATAAATGCTGGAGAGGGTCTGGAGAAAATGGAACCCTCTTACACTGTTGGTGGGAATGCAAACTAGTGCAGACACTATGGAAAACAGTGTGGCGATTCCTTAAAAAACTGGAAATAGAACTGCCTTATGACCCAGCAATCTGACTGCTGGGCATACACACTGAGGAAACCAGAACTGAAAGAGACACGTGTACCCCAGTGTTCATCGCAGCACTGTTTGTAATAGCCAGGACATGGAAGCAACCTAGATGTCCATCATCAGATGAATGGATAAGAAAGCTGTGGTACATATACACAATGGAGTATTCAATTCAGTTCAGTAGTGCCCGACTCTGCGACCCCATGAATCGCAGCATGCCAGGCCTCCCTGTCCATCACCAACTCCTGGAGTTCACTCAGACTCACATCCATTGAGTCAGTGATGCCATCCAGCCATCTCATCCTGGGTCATCCCCTTCTCCTCCTGCCCCCAATCCCTCCCAGAATCAGAGTCTTTTCCAATGAATCAACTCTTCGCATGAGGTGGCCAAAGTACTGGAGTCAGCCATTAAAAAGAATACATTTGAATCAGTTCTAATGAGGTGGATGAAACTGGAGACTACTATTCAGAGTGAAGTAAGCCAGAAAGAAAAACACCAATACAGTATACTAATGCATATATATGGAATTTAGAAAGATGCTAATGATAACCCTGTATGGGAGACAGCAAAAGAGACACGGATGTATAGAACAGTCTTTTGGACTCTGTGGGAGAGGGAGAGGGTGGGATGATTTGGGAGAATGGCATTGAAACTTGTATAATATCATATATGAAATGAATCACCAGTCCAGGTTCGATGCATAATACTGGATGCTTGGGGCTGGTGCACTGGGACGACCCAGAGGGATGGTACGGGGAGGGAGGAGGGAGGAGGGTTCAGGATTGGGAACATGTGTATACCTGTGGCGAATTCAGGTTGATGTATGGCAAAGCCAATACAATATTGTAAAGTAATTAACTTCCAATTAAAATAAGTAAATTTATATTAAAAAAGTAAAAAGAAAACAATAATAAAAGAGGTGATATTTAAAGTGAGTCAGCTAATGGGTTTCCCAGGTGAGCTGGTAGTAAAGAAACTGCCTGTCAGTTCAGGGGACTTAAAGAGATGAGGATTCAATCCCTGGGTCTGGAAGAGCCCCTGGAGTAGGGAAATGGAAACTTACTCAATACTCTTGCCTGGAGTATTTCATGGACAGAGTCTGGTGAGCTACAGTACATGGGGCCACAAAGAGTTGGCATGACTGAGCACTTTCCAAATGTTTCTCAAGTATTTAGCTGATACCTGAAGATGTCAGCCACGTGAAGGATATGAATAGGATTAAGGGTTGAAGAACGGAGCTGAGTGAGTTTGCATCTGCTAAAGCTCTAGGAAGTCAAGATCTCGGTATGTTCAAGCTGGCTTGAAACTAAACGTTAAAGAAACTAAAATCATGGCACTTGGTCCCATCATTTCAAGGCAAATAGAAAGGGGATATGTGGAAGCAGTGACAGATTTTATTTTCTTGGGCTCCAAAATCACTGCAGAGGGTAACTGCAGCCATTAAATTAAAAGACACTTGCTCCTTGGAAGTAAAGCTATGAAAAACCTAGATAGAGTATTAAAAATCAGAGACATCATTTTGCTGACAAAGGTCTGTGTAGTCAAATCTGTGATTTTTCCAGTAGCCATGTACAGATGTGAGAGAAGGTGTATAAGAAATACTGAGCACTAAAGAATTGATGCTTTTGAATTGTGGTGCATTAGACTCCAAGGAGATCAAACCAGTTAAGCCTAAGGGAAATGAACCCTGGGTATTCGTTGCAAGGACTGATGCTGAAGCTGAAGCTCCAACACTTTGGCTACCTGAGGACAGGGGCTGACTCACTGGAAAAGACCCTGATGCTGGGAAAGGTTGAAGGCAAGAGGAGAAGGGGATGACAGAGGATGAGATGGTTGGATGGTATCACCAATTTGATGGACATGAATTTGAGTAAATTCCGGGAGTCGGCGATGGACAGGGAAGCCTGGCGTGCTGCAGTCCATGGGGTCACAAAGAATCAGACACGACTTAGTGACTGAACAACAGCATGTTCAGGAGGCTGAAGGCCGGAATGTTTGGAGAAGCAACAGGTGAGGCTACGTTAGGGATCAGAAGTGCCAAAGAGCAGTTTTAACTAAAAGAGGCTATAGAAATCCATTGCACATTTATAAATAGGGATTTCATGCCATTTCATCACGCATATCTTTTCTCTCCTGAAGCTTGCATAGTTGGTGCTACAGTATCTGCTGTCTTCCTGTTTCCAAGTGATAAACTACTTTTGTGCTAAGGCTTGGTCATTACCTACCAGGTATTTTTCTAGTCTATAGAAAATAGGTGTTTATGAAATAGTTGCTGAATTGAAACAACTGATTTACTTATTTTTCTCAGCTCTATCCATTGTTTGATTGTATATTTTATCTTGTGCTATAAAACAGATCTTCCCAAAATTTAGTGCCTAAGTCAACAATCAGTTCAGTTCAGTCACGTAGTCGTGTCTGACTCTTTGTGGCCCCCTGGACTACAGCGTGCCAGGCTTCTCTGTCCATCATTGACTCCCAGAGCTTGCTCAAACTCATGTCCATTGAGTTGGTGATACCATCCAACTGTCTCATCCTCCCTCCTCCCCTTCTCCTCCTGCCTTCAATCTTTCCCAGCATCAGGGTCTTTTTAATGAGTCAGTTTTCACATCAGGTGGCCAAATATTTGAGCTATCAGTCTTTCCAATGAACATTTAGGACTGATCTCCTCTGTGATGGACTCGCTTGATCTCCTCGCAGCCCAAGGACTCTCAAGAGTCTTCCAAAACATCGCAGTTCAAAAGCATCAATTCTTTGGTGTTCAACTTTCTTTATAGTCCAATTCTCACATCCCAGGAGCAAGCATCTTTTATTTCATGGCTGCAGTCACCATCTTCAGTGATTTTGGAACCAAGAAAATACCGTCTGTCACTGTTCCCATTGTTTCTCCATCTATTTGCCATGAAGTGATAATCATTTATTATTTCCCACCAGTTTCTGTGGATCAGGATTTCGGTCGCAGCTTGTTTAAGAAATTCTGGCACGGAGTCTCTCCTTAGGATGCGGTGGCCTGGACTGCAGTCATCTGAAGGCTCGCTTGGGACTGAAGCCTCTGTTTATAAGATGGCTCGTGTGTGGGGCTGCAAAGCTGATGCTGGTTGCCAACAAAATGTGGCGGTTTGTCTTCATCTCGGCCTCTCACGGGATGCTTTAGTGTTCTCCAGTCACTGGCTGGGTTTCCTGGTTGAGCAATTCTAGAAACCAAGGTGGAAATTGTAGTCATCTTTAGGAATTAGTCCTGATTCATTGTGAATAAACAATCACACGGGGAACATGGATTTGAGGAAACAAAGCTACCTGGTATCTAGAAGCTGCCTTGGAGGCTGGGTACTACAAGACGTAAGTACTTTGTATAGAATTTGTTTGCCGTAGATTGCTTAGGACTCTTCGTATCTTGTTCTCTCTGCTTCACTGGCTCTGCCCCAGTAGTGCGTGCCTGCTAAGTCACTTCAGCAGTGTCCGACTCTTTGCAGCCCTAGGGACTGTAGGTAGCCTGCCAGGCTCCTCTGTCCATGGGATTCTCCAGGAAAGAATACTGGAGTGGGTTGGCATGCCCTCCTCCAGGGGATCTTCTTGACTCAGGAATCAAACCTGGATCTCCATAATAACAGGTGAATTCTTTACCACTGAGCCACCAAGGAAGCCCATACGTCAGCAGGGAGACAGGTAAAACAAACTTCTCTGTTGCAAAGATGATCTAGAGATTCTAACTGATGCTCGATTCTGGGCAGAAGTTGACCTCTGGCTGCTGAATTCAATTTAGTCTCCCTTCTGCTCTCAGTTCCACTTCCTTTTTGCCACCACGAGAACCTCTCAGGAGCACTGGTGACTTTTAAACCATGTTCACAAGATTACATCAGACAGCATGTCTTTAATTTGCTAATTAGATGAAGAGTAATACATTTCTCTATTTGGAAAATGGTCTCAAGGTACCAGAACAAGGGATAGGAAGTTAAGATTTCTAGAATCCACTTGCTAACTGACTTAGGAGTTGTAAGTGTACCCTTCAGCAAAGCACCTAATGTGCTTGTCTGTAAAACAGGGATATGAAGAATTAATCTCTGCACCAAGGGAATACATCACAGTTGAATTCATATTAATGTAATAGGCTTTGAAATTTTTTCACAAGAAAAATGCTATGGAATGCAAATTATTATGGTGCAAAGCACTGTGGAATACAAGTTGCCATATGCCAGCAAAATACTAAATCTCTGTTTTATTTGCTTTATGATATGATTTTTTAACTTCAAAAGGTATTCCATTTTCTTGAATTTTGACAGGACAAAGGGTAAAAGCAAATCTCATTTTGTTAGTGATATATTGTTTGGGTAGCTGTCTTTCATGTAAATGGCTTTGTCATTCTCATATGGAACTCATCCCTATAATCAACACAATTCAAAGATGATAATTGCCTTATATTTCTGATGCTAACAATAAAAGGTATATCATGTAATGCCTACATTCTCATTTTACTGTTTTAAGTGTAATTTTAATAGTTGTGGAAGTCTGGGTCAGGAAAATCCCCTGGAGGTGAAAATGGTAACCCACTCCAGTATTCTTACCTGGAAAATTCCATGGGTAGAGGAGTCTGGCGGGCTATAGTCCACTGGGTCACAAAAGAGTCAGACATGACTTAGCAACTAAGCAACAACAATATAATAGGTTCTCATCATATTCTGGTCAATTATTTTGAGGTTATCTTGTCTTAGAAAAAGAAAGAACAAATGGTTGATATATAATATTATAGAAGTTTTACATACAATTCAGTCATAGGAAATGTCCGCAGTATTTATGTGATATGAACATATTAAAATCCACTGTTGGCAAAATTTAGAATAGTTGGATTTTTCTTTTAGAGTTCTCTCCGTTCCCCAATACAATTTCCTATTTCTAATCAGTTTCACTGACACCCTCTACCTTCAGGCATCCATTAGTCTCACACTGTTTCTCTATTAAAATCCCCTTTTGAGAATGGAGCTAAGAGTTCTCATGAAAAGCAAAAGTGACAGAAAACCATTTAAAATATGACCTCCACCTCGGGAGTTTGCAATTTAAACAAGCATGAAGGTCCTCTGGTAGAAGTTGACAAATGATCCTAAAGTATTTCTTAGCAACAAGGAAGTTTCTTTACCCATACCAAATATGACTGGCTCTGCCCACTACATATCTGAGGCCAACTGGGAATCCTGGGAAGAAAGGGATGAGTGAGAAATCATGAAAAGGAAATCAGATTAAGAAAAGGGCTGGAGTGAGAGCATCTCAAGCAATTCTTTTCGTCTTCCATGTATTCTTGTCACCTCTATCATGTATGCATTATTTTTCTTTTTTTTTTATTTTAGCAAGAAGGCAAAAACTCTACTAATAGGAAAAAAATGTGAGTTTTTCATTTATCAGTTATTGTTGGATGCACACCAAATCAGTCCAGGACCTTGTATTTAGGACAACAAATGTTTATATTGTTTTTCGTGGTTTTGTGGATTGACCATGTGTCTTACGGTCTGGGTCAAGTTATTTGGGATGGGAGGATTTTGGATCTCTTCATGAACATATCTGGTGGCTGGCAGTGGTTAGTCGAGGGGAACTGTACTTAACTGTCTGATAGCAGGCTTCAATTACGAGGGACAAGTCCACATTGATCTCATCATTATTCAGCAGGCTAGCCCAAATTCACTTTTACAGAGGTGGAAAGCTCCCCAGCAACAAGAATAGATAAGCCGTCAGTGCATGAGACTGCCTACATTACCGTTGTGTATACCCCACTGCCCCAAGTAAGACAATGGCTAGGTCTTGGACGAAGGGGTTGAGAAATTGACCACTTTTTGATGAGAGGAGTCTCAAAGAATTTGTGGCCAGTTTTTTTTTTTTTTCTTTAATCTGCACAGATCGTAAGTTCTATCAATATATCCCAAGTCATTCCTTTCTTATTGGTCCGCTCAACATTGAACGTATATTTCTTCAATGTTTCCCAGTGAATAGCCAGTACCAGAGATTGAAGACAAAAGGAGAAGGGGGCCACAGAGGAAAGCATCACTGACTCAGTGGAAAGGAATTTGAGCAAACTCAAGGAGACAGTGGAGGACAGAGGAGCCTGGCTACTGTCCGTGGGTTCACAGAGTTGGACACAACGTAGTCACTGGGCAACAATAACCGGGTGCCAAAGTGCTCCCCTTTGGTCCTCTCAAATAAAACTATTTCCTTGAAAAGGGGTATAAAATTTTTGTTTATGCTGAGGTGAGTCATTGTCTTCTTCCTTAGTGGTCTATCAACTTCCTAAGTTTTTCATATGAAAATGTGCATTGAACGTAATGTCATCACTATATGAATAGAATCATAGATTTCTACAGACTGATCTGGAGAGAGAGATTTGAGTGCAAAACCTAGGATTTCCTTTGGATTCTGAAATACTATCATATATGTTCAAAGTGGTAACAAGCAGTGTTTTAAAAGAGTTACTGCTTATCTTGAGAAGCCAGACTCATGCCTATTCTTTGAAAGTAGTCCTAGCAAAGAAAAACACCATCTACTGGAAATCAGCTCCTGTAATATCAATTTGTCATTTTCCCATGTCTTTTTGCCTTATCTATTTGTGTTCTTCCTGATGCGTAGCTACATATCTTCAATCTCGAGTATGTCCAACCATCGCTACAGTCATTGATCCGTGTTTGTGTGTTTCTGGCTCAGTCACGTACAACTCCTTGCAACCCCATGGACTGTAGCTCACCAGGTTCCTCTGACTATGGGATTCTCCAGGCAAGAATACTGGAGTGGGTTGCCAGCTCCTTCTCCAGGGGATCTTCCTGATCCAAGGATTGAACCCAGGTCTCCTGCACTACAGGCAGATGCTTTACCATCTGAGCTACTAGGAAAGCCCTATCCAACAATGTTTATGTAGCATATACCACATGGCCATTACTGTTCAAGTGTTTGGATATACTGGGGAAGACAATAGACATATCACTGCCATCATGGAGCTCACCGTCTAACTGGTGAAGCTTTTTCCTTTTGCTCTTCCAGATTAACTCCCTATCCTTTCTCACCCTGCTCTGTACTCCAGATTCCATCAACGTGATCTGTTAACCTTTGGCCTTCAGACAAGTTTGAACCTTGAGAGGCATTAGCAGGAAATCAACAGGCGTCATTCCTGGGACTCGATTTTTGCTAGAGTGCCACAGGTTGGCATCACCTTTCCACCAAAGGTTCAGAGGCAACATTTATCATTAAAGAGAAGGGTGGGCACAATTATCATGATAAGCCACTGGGCAAAGTGGTAATCAGAGATTTTGGAGAGTCTGTTGTGACAGCTAAGTGATCATAGAGTTCTGAAGAATCAGATAGATTCTGAGATACTGCTTGACAAGTATGTAAACAAACATTACCTAAGTCTGATAGAAAGAACCCAATTTGAGCCACTTTCATAGAGATAATTAGAAGTTAGTTGCTCAGTTGTCTCTGACCCTGCCACTCCATGGATTGTAGCCCATCAGGCTCCCCAGTCCATTGAATTCTCCAGGCAAGAATACTGGAGCGGGTAGCCATTCCCTTCTCCAGGGATCTTCCCAACCCAGGGATCAAACCCGAGTCTCCTGCATACCGGCAGATACTTTACCATCTGAACCACCAGGGCAGCCCTCGTAGAGATCATGGTCCTTCCCAAAAGACATAAACCAGTTAATAGCTCTAGATTGCTTGACGTAAAACTCTGGTCCCTTTGAGGAAGACCCTGTACGTGGTCACAGATATACACTATGCATCTTCCCCTAAGACTTTCCCGAAGTAGCCCATGGCCATTTCCAGAGTGACAGTAACCTTAAAAAGGCAAATTCTTGGTCTTTTTTGATGTTGTTTTTGATATTACATAGTGGCTTTGAACTTATAAAAAGCATCAGACCTGAAATACCACTCTGGCCCACTGGCTGTAGTGGTTTATGAAGATGATGTGCTGGTTGGAGTCTTATAAATCTCATAATCTCTCCAGGGCCACTGAGGGTCCATCCATTGTTTCCTTATGTTTTTCGGATTCAGACTACGTGGTAAAAATAAATACATTAAGTACATACTTAAAGTAATCTCCTCAATTATTCTCTGAACTATGTTCTTTTATAGTAGGAAAGCTTGTGGGAATCCCTAAGATGTTCCCCTCACAAGACAGTGACCCAAAAGCTATATAGGATTTTTAGGAGAAGAGAAAAGTAGTACTTTTATGAAAGTCTTTGATAGATGTAAAAGTCTTGATTACCATCTCATCATTATTTAACATGCACATTTTGGTCAGTAAAGAAGCTGGATTATTCATGAAAAATGAGTTAGATTATTATGGACATAATGAGGTCATGGTATAATTCACAGTTATAAATCCAAATGTGGTGCTTTTACTGAAGCAAATAAACAGAAACTTTAGAACTTAGTACATGCAATTATTGGCCTAGAAAATTCTTTTCTTTCATCTCTAGTATCAAAGATAATCAGAAATAATCTTCAACAGGCAAGGACTCTAATACAGCCCTACTCTCTTGCTTATGGGTTATGACAACACTCTCATTATCTCATTTTACAATCTGGAAGGAGTTTGGTAAATTTTTCCCCCTCAGATTTTGTGAGGTATAACTGATAAATAAAATTGTATATATTTATAATGTACTACCTGATGTTTCCATGTATGTACACATTGGGAAATGATTACCATAATCAAGATAATCAGCATGTTCATCATTCTTTATTTACCATTTATTTGTATGTGTGGTGATAATGCTTAAAATATACTCTGTTAACAAGTGAATAATACATTATCACTAACAATGGGCACAATGCTATATATTAGGTCTCCAGAACATATTCATCTTCTAACTGGAAGGTTGCACCCTTTAACCAATAATATCCCCCATCTCTCCTACCTTGTATGTCCTTGTAACCACTATTATAAACTGTTTCTATGAATTAACATTCAACTGTTTTCGATTCCACATATAAGTGAAATCATGCAATAAGTCTTTCTGAGTCTGGCTTATTGTACATCATATAATGTCCTCCAGCTTAATCCCTGCTGTCACAAATGACAAGATGTCTTCCTTTTAAAAGGCTGGATAATACTCCACTGTGTATATGTACTGCCTTTTCCATATATCCACTGAGAGTTTGTTTCTATGTCTTGGCAATGAACATGGGAGTGCAGATATCTCTTTAACACAGTGATTTTATTTTCTTTAGGGCTTCCGTGGTGGCTTAGCGGTAAAGAACCTGCTTGCCAACGCAGAAGACTGAAGAGATGAGGGCTCAGTCCCTGGGTAACTGAGCATGCGCTCACCATGAAACACAGTTGCTTCTTTTTCACAAATGTCAGCCTGAGTCTCTGCCTTTAGTGAAGGTCTATTCCATTTATATTTAACTAATTTTTATATAGTTTTACTTGTGGCTACCATTTCAAATTTTTCTTTTTCTCTGCATTTTTTTTTAAATTAATCAAACGTATTTAGGATTCCAATTCTCTTTTAGTAACTAGCAGTTGATCTAGAAATTATATGCTACTTCAAATCATTACATTTACTTAGGGGCAATAGCGATCTTACAGAGTGCATAAACTCAACAAATCAGGGTTATAAGTATTGCTTCATACAGCCATGTTCTCAGTCTATTTAACTGAGATAAAAAGAAAAAATATGTAGATACACAAATGTATATTCTTATGTAGCCTTTTATATACCAATTTAATCTTCAGTGTTTCCTGGAGTTTGAACTGTCCTAAGCGGACTTGAGTCTGAAAAGCGCCATCATTCCTGGCTTACTGGAAATGCTGTTATTCTGTCTTCATCTCTAGTGGATTGTTTATTTGATAGAATTTTGAGATGCAGGCCTTTCTTCTTCTCCCATCACTTTGTAAATGTTGTTCCAGTTTCTTCTGGTCTTCTTGGTTTCTGATGATAAATCAGTCATTTGCTATAATTATTGTTCCTTTGCATAAAAATCATGTGTTTGGCTACTTTGGGGATTGTCATTTAATTTTTACTTTCAGCAGTCTGAATATGTTGTGCTTAGAACTGGTATTTATCTTGCTTGGAGTTTTCTGCTTGGGCTTCCCTGGTGGCTCAGAGGTTAAACCATCTGCCTCCAAAGCGGGAGACCCGGGTTCAATCCCTGGGTCGGGAAGATCCCCTGGAGAAGGAAATGGCAATCCACTCCAGTATTCTTGCCTGGAGAATCCCATGGACGGAGAAGCCCTAGTAGGTTACAGTCCACGGGGTTGCAAAGAGTCGGACACGACTGAGCGACTTCACCTTCACCTTGGGTGTGGAAGTATTCACTTAGTTTTCCACCAAATTTGACAGTTTTGTTCATTGTGTCTTTTCCTTGCCCTTTTCAATCCTCTCCTTCTGGAACTCAAATTATGTGTTTAATTAATCCTTTTGATAACGACCACAGGTTGGATTGCAAGGCTTCAAATCTCTGAGCCTCTTTGTTCATCTTTACTTTTAATTTTACCGATTTTTCTCTTTTCTTTGAATTGGTACTTTCTATTCATGTCTCTTAAGTTTTCTGGGATTATTTTTCCTGCTATCTCCAATCTGTTATTGAGATCATCTAGTGAACTTCTGGGAGTCTCAGGTGACTCAGCGGTAAAGAGTTCTCCAGACAACACAGGAGATGCAGGAGACAAGGGTTTGATCTCTGGGTGGGGAAGATCCCCTGGAGAAGGAAATGGCAACCCACTCCAGTATTCTTCCCTGAACAGTTCTGTGGATAGATGACTTTGGTGGACGATAGTCCGTGGGACTGCAAAGAGTCAGACACGACTGAGCGTGCAGGGACAGGGAACTTTTATTGTCAGTTATTTTACTTTTTAGCAAGCTAATTTCCACTTTTGATATTTTACATTTCCCTGTTGAGATTTCCTATTTGTTAATACTTTGATATCACATTTTCCTTTAACTGTTTCATCATATTTAAAATAACTGCTATGAAGTTGTTGCCTGTTAAAGTTCACATCTAGTTCCCCTTACATTCAGATTATTTTAATTGGTTTTCTTCCTCATTAACAGAATTATTTTCTGAGCTTCTTTTTCCCCATATCTAGCTTTCATTTGAAAGGTGCATATTGTCAATAATATATCGTAACATCACTGAATTTTGTTGGATTCTGAGAATTACTGTCTATTGTACTACAAAGCAATTAATTTGCTTGAGTTGATACTAAAAACGTTGTCTCCTTCACAGTATATAGCAGCTCATATTTCTGTTGCGTTTTTGTCTTCCAGTTCCTACCTTTCTATCCTGTCTTGTCTATGTTTGCACAGTTTGATGGTCAACCAAAATTTGGGGCAGAGATTATTCTCAGACGTAAGGATTTAATGCCTGTGGTTTTCTGCTTCCAGGAATTCTCCCCTCATTTCCAGATTCTCTGTCAGCCTTGGGCTCTATTCTCTAATGCCTCAGGCTAGTAAGCTCAAACTTGATCCTAATTATGCTGCAGACAACTACAAATTCNACTGTGGAAAATTCTTAAAGAGATGGGAATACCAGACCACCTTACCTGCCTCCTGAGAAATCTGTTTGAAGTTTAGGAAGCAACAGTTAGAACCGGACATGGACCAATGGACTGGTTCCAAATTGGAAAAGGAGTATGTCAAGGCTGTATATTGTCACCTTGCTTACTTAACGTATTTGCAGAGTACATCATGTGAAATTACAGGCTCGGTGAAGGACCAGCTGGAATTAAGATTTCAGGGAAAATTATCAATAACCTCAGATATGCAGGTGATGCTATTCTTGTCAGAAAGCGAAGAGAAACTAAAGAGCCTCTTGATGAAAATGAAAGAGGAGAGTGAAAAAGCTGGCTTAAAACTCAGCATTCAGAAAACAAAGATCATGGCATCTGGTCCCACTATTTCATGGCAAATAGATGGGGGAACAGTGGAAACAGTGACAAGACTTTATTTTGGGGGGCTCCAAAATCACTGCATCTGGTGACTGCAGCCATGAAATTAGATGACACTTGCTCCTTGGAAGATGAGCTGTGATAAATCTAGACAGCATATTAAAAAGCAGAGACATTAATTTACCAACAAAGGTCCATCCAGTCAAAGCTATGGTTTTCCAGTAGTCATGTATGAATGTGAGAATCAGACCATAAAGAAAAATGAGTGCTGAAGAATTGATGCTTTTAAACTGCAGTTTTGGAGAATATTCTTTAGAGTCCCTTGGCCTTCAAGAAGATCAAACCAATCAATCCTAAAGGAAATAAGTCCTGAATATTCATTGGAAGGGCTGATACTGAAGCTGAAACTCCAATACTTGGGCCACCTGATGTGAAGAACTGACTCATTGGAAAAGACTCTGATGCTGGGAAAGATTGAAGGCAGGAAGGGAAGGGGACAACAGAGGATAAGATGATTGGATGGCATCATTGAGTTGATGGACATGAATTTAAGCGAACTCTGGGAGTTGGTGATGGACAGGGAAGCCTGGCATGCTATAGTCCATTGTATTGCAAAACATCATATATGACTGAACACCTGATCTGAACTGACTTGGTAAATTAACACTATATATGTCATATCATTATCGAGCCACCTAGGAAGCCTGTATCAGTTATATAAGCTTTAATTTTTTTTTCTTGTCTCTAACTAGATTGGAGCATTTAGAATATAGTGGTAATATCAGCTTGACTAGACCACAGGGTGCCCAAATATTTGGTCAAAATATAATTATGGGTGTGGTTGTGAGGGTGTTTGTGAGTGAAGTTAACATTTGAATCAGTAGGCTAAATAAAGCAGATTGCCCTTCCTAACTTGGATGGGCCTCTTTAAATCAGTGCAAGGCTTGAATAGAACAAAAGGTGGATGCTACCAAGTGAAAGAATTCTTTCTGCCCTATTGCCATTAAACTGGGACACTGCATTTTTTTTTTTTCTGCCTTCAGATTCAGAGAAACCTTGGCTTTTCCTAAAGTTCAAGTCGGCTGGTTTGACCAGAACTACATCAGTGGCTCTCCCATTTCTCAACCCTTCAGCTACGTATGGAGCTATAGCACTGCTTCCCCCGGACCTCCAACCTGGCTTACTCTGCAGATCGTCGAACTTGTCCACGTCCATAATCGCATGGGCCAATGCCTTATAAGAAATCTGTTTATATATCTCTATCATCTCTATCCCTATCTATGATCTAGTTTCTAATTGGATCTATTTCTCTGGAAAACCCTGATATATAAGAGTAATGAATATTGAAAAAGTATTCACTCACTGAAAGAAGAAACCATAATAAAAAAACCAGTCACTGATTTGGATTCTTCTTCTCCATGTAACTACAAATTTCTAGTTGGCATAATTCAATCACTGATGTCATTGCTCTAACTTATTTCTTTAATCCCCATTACTGAATTAATATCATTAAGGTCTTGGCATATCAATGGTAATAATAAAAATAGCTAATAAAGTTTTTAAAAGAGCACCAGTAGTATCAGGGTTCATTTTAAAAGCTTTATCTACTAATTCATTTAGTCCTGATAACAATTACTAGGTGGATGTTAATGTTACCCTGGAAAAAGCAAATGAAATCTGTTAGGTATCTCCTCCATGCCAGCTCTTATGCCAGGTGTTTTATATAAAGTATGTCATTAAAATTTCACTATAAACCTACAAGTTATAGATGAAGCACTGACACTCATTGATTTTAATAATCTGTTCAGATTCAAACAATGGGAAAGATATCAGTTCGAACATCTATGTAATTCTAAAGATCTTTCCCCCACATTATTCTCAAGGAAACATGCTCTTTTCAGCTAACTAGCCACTACAGAATTTAGTTTTTTGAGGCCATGACAACTTTTTTAGGACGTTTCCAGGTTCTTTTTGGAGAGAACATTATTATAAGCTTGTACAAGGATCTGTGCACTAAAAGTACTGAGTGTGTTTCAGGGAAGATTGGTGAATAGCGAAGAATGGGAACACGCAGATCTTAGCAAGCAATAGTCTTGGATATTCACTAGAAATTGGAGTTTGAGCTGCAACCAAAGTGAATCTAAAGCAAGTATAAAAATGAAACACATTCAAACCTGAATATCTATCATTTCATAAACTTCTAAAGCATTTTTCTCTCTTGAGTACATTGTGCAGTTATTTGCTTCTGAACCAACACAGAATGTCTTTCTTGACTCTAAATCGAGTCACCATCCTTAATAACACAGTGACATGTCTATTAGATTATATTTCATCAATGTACAATTTCATCCATTGTGTGCTTTGTCCAATTCTCCAATTAATTCAATGCTGTGTTTTTCTATCTAATCATGTTTCCAAATATTAGTAGAAATAGAAATTGTCTGCCTCCTTAGGAAAAGACAAGACTTCCTAGTATTATAAGTCTTTTTTAAAGGGACAGTCCAGCTGGGTTTAGTCCTGAGGCATTTTCATTGCTTGCTGTCTGTTCTAAGGCCAGGTGATCTTTGCAGATGGAAGATGTACCCCTCCCTGAAGGACCACACATTCAGTAGTAGCTATTTAGTTTATAATTCAAAGAACACATCTCGTTCCAGTGAGTCTATGTCAGAAGGCTTAGCAGATGTTTCAGCTGTATAAGCCATAGCAGGTGTCTTCCCCTGTATGTGGACTTTTCAAACCAGATTTCATGACCCAACCACTTATAATGTTTTATTAGAAAAGAATTTCTAAACAGAGCACAGAACTATCATTCTTGTAAAGTTATTTGAAATAACAGAGATCTGTCTTGAACTCTTTAACAGGAATTTAAATTGCACATTAAGTAAAAGTAAGCTGGCATAGAATATGATACTGAGGATACTGCTTCTTAAGAGGTATTGACTTTGTATATGAGAATAACAATAATATTGTTGTTATAAACTTATGTGAAGTTCTCAAAATAGTTTTATGTTTTCTTCAATCATATTATCCCAGTTATGCTGAATCATTGTCTTTTTCTCGTTGTTTGGGCTTCCCAGGTGACTCAGGGGTAAAGAATCCACCTGCAGTGCAGGAGACCTAAGAGAGCTGGGTCTGGTCCCTGGATGGGGCCGATCCCCTGGAGCAGAAAATGGCAGCCCACTCCAGTATTCTTGCCTGGAAAATTCCATGGACAGAGGAGCCTGGTGGATGACAGTCCAGGGGGTGGCAAAGAGTCAGACAGGACTGAGCACTTAGCATAGGCTAGTCGTTCTGACTGCAGTTGAGGCAGATTTAAGTGACTGCATATCATTATTAAAACATAGGATAGGAAGGTTTGGCATAGTTCTGGAGGTCTTCCTCTAAAGGCAGGTAAATCTGAAAATGTCCTGCTCTCCTTTCTGTGGACAACAGTTGACAAGTTTGTAGATATACTCTAAAAATAATAATTATTTCCTGCTGATGACCATATTATTTGATGAAGGTGAAAAATAATTCTGAATTTTCACTGATATTCTTGGCATCTACATAAGCTTTGTGTATTTGTATGATGCATGATCATGACTTAGGAATGTTTTTGAAACTATTCTTGGAGAAAAAATTATCGACAGAACTCTAGCATCAGGATATATGATGCAGGGTTAAGGCTATGAATAAATTATTCCAAATGATAGGAAACCTTATTCCAACTTGTATTTGGTCATTTTTAAAACAAAATTCAAAGTCAAGGATGAATTCTTGGTCTTCCTTCAAAAATTGTTAATGAGTATTTAGGATCAGATTTATAAAACAGAGTTTTGGGAGTCAAGAGTGCTTCAGGGAAAAGCTAAGCTTGGTGCAAATCACCTGTTTCACATCTACATCTCTTTGTAGTGACTCTAACTAAAGTAGCAAATGATGTGAAAACTATTTTTTATAAACATAGTTAAATGAAAATTAAAAGAAAAGAGATAGTTACACGTATTAGTCAAAACATAAACACCATATTTGCACCACAATAAACTAGGTGAGTTGATGACAGATAAATGGTAACAGCGGAAAACATTAAGTTGGGATATAAATATTTCTTTAAGAAGAGGGGATGATTACAACAATATAAACACTGTTTATCAAGATGATATCTGGAGTGCGGGGAAAAAATGATGAACATCCCCTATGTAGGTAGGACACACTGGGACTCTATACAAGAGTGTAAGAGTTTGTAAATTGATAGTCTGACAACTTCCATCAAACCCACCAAGATAGAAGCCTCCTTTTTTGAAAATATCGGTTGAAATTCTATGGGTGGCACTGTAAGTTGCCCACTCTTTTATGTATAACTACTGGAGATCTGTTGGGACTTGGTATATCCGTTGTGTATTGTGGGTGGGAGATAGGTACTGAAGATAGCATTTGACTGTTTTTTTTTTGTTTTTTTTTTTTTAAGACAAGATCCAGGAACACAAGGTTTCCATACCCATCTCTTTCCTGTCATTTTCATCTCCCTTGAAAAAGTTGATTTCCTGGGAAAAGGATATGAAACATATTAATCAGGGTCCTGGCAGGAAGCAGATGGCACAGTTAAACCAGTAATTTGAAGAAATTTAGTAAAGAGATGATTTAAAAGGGCTTTGGCAGAATTCAGAAAAATCAGTAAGGAAAAGTGGAAGACCCTGGGGCTAGAAACAGTTTTGGAGAAGCAAAATGTTGAAGAAGTGGCTCAGATGGTAAAGAATCTGCTTGCAATTCAGGGAAACTGGGTTCTATCCTGAGTCAGGAACATCCTCTGGAGAAGGGAATGGTACCCGCTCCAGTATTCCTGCCTGGGAAATCCCATGGACAGAGGAGCCTGGCGGGCTACAGTCCACAGGGTCTTAAAGAGTCGGACACGACTTAGCAGCTAACAATACGACGAGAGCTCAGGTTGAGGAATGACGACAGACACCATCCCTCTGGCCGGGAGGAAGCGTTCTCATCTCCCATTTCTACCTCCTGTTGGCTAAAACCACAGTGACAGACAGCAGGGACCCTCTAAAGTATTCCAAAAGGCTCATCCTCCCAGGGTCCAGAGTAGAGTGGAAAAGAGAGAGGTGAAGATTTGCCAGGGCAAAAGTGACTTTTAGCGCATAAGGGTAGAAGATCCTGATGCTGGGAAAGATTGAAGGCAGGAGGAGAAGGGGATGACAGAGGATGAGATGGTTGGATGGCATCGCCAACTCAATGGACATGAGTTTGAGTAAACTCCAAGAGTTGGTGATGGACAGGGAGGCTTGGTGTGCTGTAGTCCATGAGGTTGGAAAGAGTCGGACATGACTGAGCAACTGAACTGAACTGAAACCACCTTAGAATTTTCACCCCTGCTTTGAGGCGAAACTATCTGATGTGAACATGATTAATAATTATTCTTTAGATTTTGGGAATTTTATTGTAGTCAATCACAATACTCAAGATAGAATCAAATATAGAAACGTTTTCTAGAATTAAAAAGGGAGAAATCCACAATGTAGAAGGAGTTCAGAGACGCTGGAATAAAGCAGAAAAGCCCTGCAGGTTTAGAAACAGGTTACATAGGTCTACAGAGTGAATTAGACCCTGGCTACCCAATGTAGAATTCTCTGAAATCTTGTCTAGCTTTGAGGGTTGGCTTGTTTGGCCTTGCTAGTCTCTCCCCTTTTAGTGTCCTTAAGGATTTGTTACATGTTTTCTGACATTATAGCACATGGTCAGTTAGTTTGAACGTTTTCTCCACTTAGTAGTGGCAGTTTAGTCGCTAAGTCGTGTCCGAGGCTCGCGACCCCATGGCCTGTAGCCTGCCAGACTCTTCTGTCCGTGGGATTCTCCAGGCAAGAATACTGGAGTGGATTGCCATTTCCTTCTCCAGGGGATCTTCCCGACCCAGGAATTGAACCACGGTCTCCTGCATTGCAGGTAGATTCTTTACCAACTGAGCTATGAGGGAAGCCCTCTTAGGTTTCTTTATTTTTTCTGTGTAAAACCTGGTGGTGACTTTAAATCTTATCACAGTGTTTATCTCACCTTTTCTTATCCCTCTGGGTGTAACTTGGCAAAGACTTCTGATATCATCTTCGTGGAGAAGTGACTTTCTTAGAGGAGGCAGAGTGAGTCCTTGTGGTATTTGTTCTCTCCACTCACAGGTTTTGAGACAGCCCTGTGCTGGAAGTTGCTTTAAGACGGGCACAGTGGGTTAGGCAGATACACAAACCTTGTGCCGGCATCTCGTTAAGACTGTAAGGGAGATGTACAGGGTAAGCCCCTAGCACAAATAGGAAGCGTATTATAAGAAATCAGTTTGGGGGACTCTAGGAAGATATTTACAACAAGCTCAGTTCAACAATATGTTTTGAAATTGTACCATGAATTTGTTCCTGGTGAACTATTAGTTGTTATAGAGGGGAAAATGCAATAAGCCATCTGTCCCTCTAGAACCTTTCTACCTAGTTAAGAAGATATGAAAATCCATTAAAAAATAATGTACACACTGTATAGTATGGCTGTTTACGTAGCCAGGAAGTGGTAATGGCATTTAGTATTGAAACAGAACTCTACATAATAAGAAAGCCTTGACAAGATAAAGGTCAGACCATGAGCTCAACAAGAGGGACAGTAAAGATTGCAAGGGGAGATGATTTTCCAAAGGAAATATAAGCATCTTCCTTTACCACTTTCAAACTCAAGTGATAAGGAATTATAACAGCAGTGGAACTGGCAAGAGCAACAAGATTCTTGACCTCCAGAATCTTCCCTATCTATAATTCTCGTGGATTTCCATCTGTCTCAGCAAAGATAAGAATATGAATTCTTTTGCAGTGTGGTCTTCTTTATCTGATATGTGTCATCGTTTATAATGTCTAAGAAATCTGAAACAATGGCCATTTGCAGTGTAACAGTTAATCGAGAAGGCTTGCATGACATCTGTTTGTGTATCTGTATATGTGTATGTATGTATATGAAATATTGTATTTCTAAATACAAATATACATACATACAAACACTGCTATAGCAGCAGAACTATTCAGTGTTCTGATTGATTATGAATAATGTACTATTAAACATATAAATACAACTCAGGTGTTAAAAGCCTAATCAATTTTATATAACCATTTAACAATATTTTAGGAGAAGCATTCAGTTTTCCTTTGCTTTTTAACTCTTCATTCATATTCAGTTCTCATAAAAGAATAGTATGTTTTCCCTGCTTGGATTTAGCATAATTTCTCTCCTCAAGCTTGATTATTTAATTCACTCTCAGAATTGCTTGGATTAGCAAAATCTTTTAGCATCCAGGAAGTTAAAACTGTGGATAGCAAACTACATTCTGCTTCATTATGGGGGCAGGCCTTATTTTTATATTTTGTCTCTATTATAACACACAGTAAAATACAGTCTTCTTTTTTGAAAGCATATAATGTTATTGATATTCTTTGGGGCCTCCAACAAAAATGTGAAATCACCAGAGTGAGAAGTCAGATTTCTTATGTTCTTTGTTTATTAGTTTTAATAATTAATAATAATTATTAGTTTTTTTGTTTATTAGCATTAATTGCCCTNATAATTAATAATAATTATTAGTTTTTTGTTTATTGCCCTAGTTCAGGTCCATGTCACTTTTGTCCTGAATTTTTTTTTAATTTAAATTTATTTATTTTAATTGGAGGCTAATTACTTTACAATATTGTACTGGTTTCCCATCTGCCCCACCTCTAAGTGTTTGTAAAGCATAAAACCCCACTGTTTTATATTAATGTTAAAGCAAATTTCTGAAAATCCTCCCACTTCTCTCAAAAATGCTTAAGTGGCTCTTGAATGCTTGTTGTCTTAACTTCCTAACATGGAATTGGAAACCTTGTCATGATAAAGTCCAACATCTTTTTCATATTCTTATTTCACAGTACAGCCATTTCTTTGCAAACCACATGGACTTGCCACACTGAATGTGAGGCTGCAGACCAACATGGTTTTATATGCATGCATTTAGGTATATGGGCTTTCCTGGCAGCGCAGTAGTGAGGAAGCCACCTGCCAATGCAGGAAACTCAGGTGATCCCTGCGTCAGGAAGATCACTTGGAGAAGAATATGGCAACCCACTATAGTATTCTTGCCTGGGAATTCCCATGGACAGAGGAGCTGGGTAGGCTACAGTCCATGGGGTTACAAATAGTCTGACATGACTTAGTGACTAAACAAAAAAACAACAAATTTAGCTATATTGTACCTGTTTCCTAAAATGAGATCTCTCTTCTGCTTTTGTTGCAGCTATCTTTTTAGGCTAAAACTAAATCTCTTTGACTTCAATGTTTTCTCCTCTATATAATCGTGTTCCATTTATATTCCAATAGAACTTATGTCATTTTTGGTCCTGTGTTATTATAATTTCTGTGCATCTCTCTCTTCTACTATCCAGTACATCACTCAAAATATTCAACGTGTTTCTCCTGAAGATCAAGATCTTTTTAAAGAAATTTTAGAAGCAAAATAGAACAAAAGAGAATCTTTGTTTTAGTAGAGTTTATATTGAATGCAGTGGATTAACAGCTAAAGACAGAAGATGATATACATGATCATTAAAGAATATATGAAGTATTATATAAAAAGAGAAGAAAAGGTACCTAAGTTGGCCTGCAAGATTAAAGGAAATCTTCATTCATGATTCAGTTCAACTGAGTCGTGTCACTCAGTCCTGTCCAGCTCTTTATGACCCCGTGGACTGCAGAATGCCAGGCCTGCCTTCCATCACCAACTCCCAAAGTGTCCTCAAACTTATGTCCATTGAGTCTCTGATGCCACCCAACCATCTCATCCTCTGTTGTCCCCTTCTCCTCCTGCCTTCAGTCTTTTCCAGCATCAGGGTGTTTTTCAAGGAATCATTTCTAGGCATCAGATGGCCAAAGTATTGGAGTTTCAGCTTCAGCATTAGTCTTTCCAATGAATATTCAGGACTGATTTCCTTTAAGATGGACTGGTTGGATCTCTTTGCTGTCCAAGGGACTCTAAAAGAGTTTCCTCCAACACTACAATTCAAAAGCATCAATTCTTTGGTGCTCAGCTTTCTTTATAGTCCAATTCTCCCATCCATACATTACTACTGGAAAAACCATAGCTTAGACTAGACAGACTGTTGGCAATGTAATGTCTCTGCTTTTTAACAAGTTGTCTATGTTGCTCATAACTTTTCTTCCAAGAAGCAAGCGTCTTTTAATTTCATGGCTGCAATCACCATCTGCAGTGATTTTGGAGTCCAAAAAGATAAAGTCTGTCACTGTTTCCACTGTTTCCTCATCTATTTGCTATGAAGTGATGGGACCGGATGCCATGATCTTATTTTTCTGAATGTTGAGCTTTAAGCCAACTTTTTCACTCTCCTCTTTCACTTTCATCAAGAGGCCCTTTAGTTCTTCTTCACTTTCTGCCATAAGGGTGGTGTCACTTGCATAACTGAGGTTATTGATATTTCTCCCAGCAATATGATTCCAGCTTGTGCTTCATCCAGCCTAGTGGTTTTCATGATGTACTCGGCACATAAGTTAAATAAGCAGGGTGACAATATACAGCCTTGACGTACTCCTTTTCCTATTTGGAGCCAGTCTGTTGTTCCATGTCCAGTTCTAACTGTTGCTACCTGACCTGCATACAGATTTCTCAGGAGGCAGATCAGGTGGTCTGGTATTCCCATCTCTCTCAGAATTTTCCCCAGTTTATTGTGGTCCACACAGTCACAGGCTTTGGCATAGTCAATAAAGCAGAAGTAGATGTTTTTCTGTGACTCTCTTGCTTTTTTGATGATCCAGCAGATGTTGGCAATTTGATCTCCGGTTCCTTTGCCTTTTCTAAATCCAGCATGAACATCAAGAAGTTTACGATTCATGTACTGTTGAAACCTGGCCTGGCTAACAAGCTTTTTTTTTAACTTTCCTTTTCTCCTTTGCCTTTTGCTTCTCTTCCTTTCATAGCTGTTTTTAAGGCCTCCTTAGACAACACATTTTGCCTTTTTACATTTACTTTTCTTGGGGATGGTCTTGATCCCAGCCTCCTGTACAGTAACGTAAACCTCCGTCCATAGTTCTTCAGACACTCTATTAGATCTAATCCCGTGAGTCTATTTGTCATTTCCACTGTATAATCATAAGGGATTTGATTTAGGGCATACCTGCGTGGTCTAGTGGTTTCTTTACTTTATTCAATTTATGTCTGAATTCAGTGTAAGTAGTTCATGATCTGAGCCACAGTCAGCTCCCAGTCTTATTTCTGCTGACTGTACAGAGCTTCTCCATCTTTGGCTGCAAAGAATATAATCAATCTGACTTCAGTATTAGCTATCTGGTGATTTCCATATGTAGAGTCTTCTCTTGCATTGTTGGAAGAGGGTGTTTGCTATATCCAGTGCATTCTTTTGTCAAAACTCTGTTAGCATTTGCCCTGCTTCATTCTGTACTCCAAAGTCAAATTTTTCCATTACTGCAGGTATTTCTTGACTTCCTGCTTTTGCATTCCAGCCCCATATAATGAAATGGACATCTTTTGGGGGCATTAGTTCTAGAAGGTCTTGTAGGTCTTCACAGAACTGTTCAACTTCAGCTTCTTCAGCATTACTGGCATAGACTTGGATTACCCTGATATTGAATGGTTTGTCTTGGAAATGAACAGAGATCTTTCTGTCATTTTTGAGATTACATCAAAGTATAGTTTCAGACTCTTTTTTAAACTGTAGTGGTACTCCTTTTCTTCTAAGGGATTATTGCCCACAGTTGTAGATATAAGGGTCATCTGATTTAAATTTACCCATTCCAGTCCATTTTAGTTCACTGCTTCCTAAAATGTTGATGTTCACTCTTGCCATCTCCTGTTTAACCACTTCCAATTTGCCTTGATTCATGGACCTAACATTCCTGGTTCCTGGTTCCTATACAATATTGCTCTTTACAGCATTGGACTTTACTTCCATCACCAGTCACATCCATAACTAGGTGTTGTTTTTGCTTTGGCTCTGTCTCTTCATTCTTTCTGGAGTTATTTCTCCACTGTTCTCCCATAGCATATTGGGTGCCTGCTGACCTGGTGTCCTATGTTTTTTCCTTTTCATCATGTTCATGGGGTTCTCAAGGCAAGAATACTGAAGTGGTTTGCCATTGCCTTCTCCAGTGGACCATGTTTTGTCAGAACTCTCCACCATGAGCTATCCGTTTGGGTGGCCCTACATGGCATGACTCATAGTTTCATTGAGCTAGACAAGGCTGTGGTCCATGTAATCAGAATGGGTAGTTTTCTGTGCTTGTTGTTTTCAGTCTGTCTGCCCTCTGATGGTGAAGGATAAGAGGCTTATGGAAGCTTCCTGATGGGAGAGACCGAGAAAGAACCTAGGTCTTATTGTGATGGGCAAGGCCATGTTCAATACATCTTGAATCCAAATTTCTGTTGATGGGCAGGACTGTGTTCCCTCCTGTTATTTGACCTGAAGCCAAGCTATAAGGGAGGTGATGAAGATAATGGCGACCTCCTTCAAAGGATCCCATGCAGGCACTGCTACACTCAGTGCCCCCAACCCTGCGGCAGGCCGCGGCTGGCCCTCATCTCCACCAGGGACTCCCGGAGCCTCCTCGGCAAGTCTGGGTCATTCTCTTGTGGGGGTCACTGCTCCTTTATCGTGGGTCCTGGTGCACACAAGGTTCTTTTGTACCCTCCAAGAGTCTGTTTCCCAGTCCTGTGTAGGTCCCCGTGGCTCTATTGTGGCTTAATGGCAACCTCCTCCAAGAGGGCTTATGCCATACCCAGGTCTGCTGCACCCAGGGCCCCTGCCCCCAGCAGTCCACTGCTGACCTGTACCTCCACAGGAGATGCTCAGACACAGTTCTGTCTCAGCTTCTGTGGGGTCTCTGGGTCCTGGTGCGCACAAGGTCTCTTTGAGCCCTCTGAGCATCGCTGACAGGTATGCGATTTGATTCTAAATGTGATTTCACCCCTCCTACTGTCTTTCTGGGGCTTCTCCTTTGCCCTTGGACCTGTGGTATCTCCCCAAAGTCACTCCAGCACCACACAGCCGCCTCTCCAGTGCCTATCGTCTTGCCAGGACTTCATTAAGGATAGATTAGTATAAAACTGAGACTTTAAGAATGAAGAGAAAGTTGTTTGTCAGGTAATAATGAGGAAAGACTCCAATAAGCTGTTACATTAGGAGAATCAGATTGTTGAATGGGTCCAAGGGATTCAGTAAATTTAGGTTTAGAGAGGAAAGGCAGGAGGGGTCATGTCATAAAAAGTCTTTTGTGTCCTACTAACTCTGCAAGGGATAGGAAAGAACTGAAAAAAATATCTGAACAGAGATATGTTTATCTGAAATACTGCCCAGACTGTTAGGTAGAAAGAGGATGGCTTGAAATGCATTAGACCTGAGAAGGGGAGTGAAATTAGATGATTACTTCTGTGGTTCAAATGAGACTTAATTCAATAATGAACCATGGCGATGGCCTTGAACATGGAGAGGGATGGCAGATTTGATGATGGAAAGAGGTAGTCGGTAAAAATAGCAGGTTTTTGTGACTGATTCATTACAGGAATGAGAGAGAAGAAGGACTGAAACCACTCTCTGGTTTTGGCTAAGGCAGCTAGAGAAGCTGGGCTTCTGTTCACCAAAACAGGAAATAGGAGAGACGAGGCTGTTAGAAGAGACAGGAGAGTGAGGTTGTTTTAGGACAAGTTGAGTCTGAGGTACATTAACTTTATGCTGTGTTGTCAAGGTTTCAAAATTGGAAGCAGCATGGAAGAGTTCAGGAGAGAGATGACGAGAGAACTCAGTGAGTTTGAAGATGTTGATTCAGGACTTGGAAACAAAACAGGTAATTAAAATAGTTGAGTGGAATGAAGTGCCCAGGCTTAGATTATCAAGAGAATAGGATCAGAGCGCCCTGAAAACTCTCAAGGAAAAGGCTAAGAAGGAGGTCTCGGGGGAGTAAGGTTCAGTGGGAGTTGAGAAAGGAGAAAGGATTCAATGGAATCACGTGCTAGTGCACAAACAGTTAAATATTATCCTTTAGATTTGGGAATTAAGGACCCCCGATTACTTCATCAGGCCGTTTTCAATGAGGGTAATTCCAATCTTTGATTACTTGAGAAGTGAATAAGCGGGAACATCATACATTATGTACTGTTTGACAAGGTGAGAGATGAAGGACTGACATGGTAGGGCAGCAGTCAAAAAGGAACACATTACTGTTGAATTTTTATCTTTGTATTTTTTATAGGTTAGAGATCTCAAGTTTGTGTATATTCTTAGGAGAATGATTGAGTGGAAAGTAATAAAAAAAAAACCCACTTGAGTAAGAGGGTACTTGATAGAAGTTACTTTCTGTCAAGAAGACTTGTAAGTCTTAGAAAAGGTGCTAGAATAGTCTTTGAATGGTGTATGAATGAAGGCAAGATTTAGGTTGAGAAGTGAGACACAGTTTGTTTTTTTTTTTTAATTGTGAATTAGGAAACTAGGTCATTTAGTAGGGTATGGTGAGAGGAAATGAACTCTGAAGAAATGGATATCTATTGAAGTAACTGCTGTGTAGATTTGGAGGACTTGACCAGGCACACATTGCAGGGTGTCTGCGCAATGTGAAGAGTCCATCTGAAGTCAGATGCCAAGAAGTATTGATGGTACCTTTATTAAGAGTCTCCCTTGTGGCTCGGCTGGTAAAGAATCCACCTGCAATGCGGGAGACCTAGGTTTGATCCCTGGATTGGGAAGATCCCCTGGAGAAGGAAAGGCTACCCACTCCATTATTCTGGCCTGGAGAATGCCATGGACAGTCCATGGGGTCGCAAAGAATCGAACATGACTAAGCAACTTTCACTTTTCACTTTCAGTAAGAGTTGGATGATTTTTTCTTCCAGGTGCAGAAACAAAGACTAGTTTGACACAGCTTGCTCCCTGGGTTGGGAAGATTCCCTGGAGAAGGGAATGGCTACCCATTCCAGTATTCTGGCAGGCTACAGTCCATGGTCTTGCAAAGAGTCTGACATGACTGACTAAGCAACTCTCACTAACTAAAATTGAGGTATAGGTCTGAGGGATGTTGATGCGATACTATGAAAGTTTGAAAGTAATGAACGATGAGGTCTTGAAGAGTAGATCTGATGGCCTTAAAGTTGGTAGTAATTTCAGGAAAGATGAGAATTTCCTTTTGGCTCTTTCTTTTTGGCATGGTAGAAAAGCAGAGACACTTTGTTTTCAAATGCAAGGGTATATAAGCATCACCAAGAGCATCATGCTGAAGGTGCAAATGTATCGGCTGCCTCCACAGACTTCAGGGTGAGCATTTGGAACCCACATTTTAAAGCCATTCAGGTGAGGATCCAGGAGGTCTTCAGTAACAACTTGAAAACAAACAAATCTTGGGAGACAATGTCAGTTGAGAACAAAGTTTGAGTCTGAAAAGGCAAATGGGGGTTGTGTTTAATGATCCTCAAACATTTTGTGCTGAGGAATGTAAAATTCTTCCTTCAGTTAATATATTAGCCCAAGAAAAAAATCCAAGAAATCATAAGTGAGTGCAGAAAGGTTGAAGGTACAAGATCAACAAAGTCAGTCACATTTCTATGTGTTGACAATGAACACATAGAAAGTAAATTTAAAAACCCAATATCATTTGAAATTACTCCAAAGAAATGACATAGCTAAGCATAAACTTAACAAAATGCATACGGGATATATATGTTCAACATTACAAATTGCTGATGACAGAATGACACCCTGCATTCATGGGTTGAGAGAGTCAATATGGTAAAGATGTCAATTTTTCTCATATTGATTTATAAATTTACAGTCCTTATCAAAATATTAGTGTTATTTTTGTAGACACAGCCAAGTGTACTCTAAAATGTATTTTGAAAGGTACAGACCTTAGAACAGCTAAAACCAGTTTTGAAAATGGAGAATAAAGTTGAAGAATTGCCCTACCCATATTAAGACCTTCTGTATAGCTCCAGTAATCAAAGAGAGTGTGGCCATGGTAGAGAAACAGACACTTAGGCCAATAGAATTCAACAGAGAACTCAGAAATAGTCACATACACGAAGGACCAACAGATTTTTTGCAAAGCTGCAAACCAGTTCAATGGAAGGAATTTTCAACACATGGTCAAAGAACAATTGGACATCTATAAGAAAAAAATGAAAAAAAGGAATCCTGGCTAAACCTCACACTTTACACTTGACTCCATCAGCCAGTGTGATTAGAATTACTTTCATGGTTCTCCTGAGAAAGTAGATCTCAAATGTGAAAGTGACCTGTATCACCTGGAAGCTTTGTTTGGATACAGGTTGCTGGGCCCCACCCTCAGAGTCTCAGATTATCTATAGGTCTATGGGAAGAGTCAAAGATTTACATTTCTGTCATTCCTAGGAAATATTGATGCTGCAGGTATGAAGATCATCCCTAGGACCACTGTTCTAGAGCAAAAGTGAAAATTACTATTCAGGTGATGAAGAATCAAGAGAAAATTTTAAGCAAGTGACCAATTTAATTAAAACAGTAATAATTTAGTCCGTATTTTGAAGATAATTCTAAGTGAGAAGAGATTGGGAGACCAGTGGAAAAAAAATGCTACAGTTGTCCAGAAAAGAGGAAGGAAGGGACATATTTAAGAAGCCAGATGTCTAACTGGAAATTATTGGTGACAGATTGGAAGTCAGCAAAAAGAAGGGGGTGGGTTTAGTAAGGTATTGGAGCATGTTTGCTTGAGAAAGGTTTCCTTTATATGATGTAAGTGAGAAAATTTATCACCACCATTCAGCTATGCAAAAAGAAAATACAGTTATTTATTTTGTATAACTGATTTAACTTTTTCCTAAGCTCCTACTCTGGGTATCAAGGGATGACCAGAATGTTAAACTGCCAATTAGTGGAAACAAGTTTTTAGAGCGGGGGAAAAAAATCTATTTCAAGAAACTCCACGTTTTCAGGTAAATGCTCAGTATCTGGCACATTCTCTTTCCTTCTGTTCTTTTCAAAGCATGTCATTTTCCTATCTGGGGAGGAGCAGGGATGCTGTACTTAGAGGTCCCTGAGTGTCGTGGCATCGCCACCTCGTGAACTCAGATGTCGTGTCCTCTGTGCTTGCTTTCTGCCATCATCCGTGGTTACTGATGCTTATATCCATGATGGTCTCCTCTTTCTGATGCAGGTTGTTTTCGGTCCAGCTGTCCTCTCAGCATCCCTTGGTCTTACTAACGAGAGAGGCGGTATCTTCTGTTGTCTTGCACATCATGGGTTGACCATGCACACTCAGCAGTGTAACTCAGCTCTCTACTTAAGCATCTTCTCCCCAATATGCAATTCAACTGCTCCCACAGTACACTGGAGCTAGACTTCAGCCAAGTCACTTCCTCTGGGAGGTTAACAACTTACCCCAGGCTTTTTCCCTAGGAAATTTCAGCTGATACATTCTCAAGGCCTTCATATTTTATTCTTCATTTTTATAACTCTGCTGCTGCTGCTGCTAAGTCACTTCATCATGTCTGACTCTATGAGACCGTATAGAAGGCAGCTCTAGGTGTAGGGAAAACAGAGTTAATGGGCTCTTCTCTTAGCATTACTCTTCTTCTTCTCATATGTCAAGGAAATAAGGGGGAGAGAGCTCTCCATTATCTATCAGTGTTGGGGAAGGAATTCCCTTGTATCATATCCGAGGTGGTGTTCATCCTGCCCCTTTTTCAGAAGCCAAAATCATAGATGAATGCAGGTAAAAAACAATTATGTTAATAATATAAGATATGTTAGAAGGCATGAAACATGCAAAATATCTCAGGTACAGGGAGATACAGAATATGAAAGAGGAGCAACTTCGTTAGAAAACACGACTTATCCAGTTTGAGAGGTATTGGATTTGTCTTGCTACCAGACACCCCAGTGGAGATAATCCAGTAGAATTTGGGGACATAGAGCTGAAGTTCAGACAGAAGACTGTGTTGAAAATATAGATACAATAATTCTTCAAGTAATCCTTCAGGCTTCCTGGCCATTTAATTAAAATCAAAACAATCAGTTAATTGAAAGTTAATCAGTTAATATATTCCTGGGCTGGAATATATTCATGCTAATTGAAGTGGTTTTACAGTTACGTTGTTTCGTCGGAATGTCAGACTAGTTAACTATTTTAACTATAATCCTAGAACACACTCTGTTTAAGAGCTAATGGTGACACTTGGAGAATTAATTTCACATTGCTAAATGACAGATAGTGTCAGAATATTGTAGAAATGACTATTTATTTACTACGAAGGTGATGTGGTTTCAACTTATTTTTGAATTGTACCTGAGAAGGTACACATTTACAATCAGTCCTTCTCATAGTTATAGCTCAAACTTTCTATTTGATGGGGGGACTTGAAAAGCAGTCTGATTGCAGTGAAAGCCCTTCTGGACTCACCTGTGTCTGCTAAGCTTCCTTCTTTTCTCTGCTCTCTCTCCTCACTCTCTCCTACTTCCAGCCCAAGTCAAGGTTTTGCTCTGCAATCCTGTTTTCCTTTTCAGAATCCACCCCCCTACTTTTCCCATGTATATCTCTAAGCTTTGAATGTTGGAGTCTTCCAGAACTCCCAGCTAGCTGAGCCCACTTGCTTTTTTACTTTCTTATCCATAAAGATCTCATTCTATAATCTAGATTAACTATTGTGTTAACCACCACAAATACCATCTTTCAACAGGTGATTTAAATTTTATATCTCCAGCTCTGACCTCTGTGAACCTCTGACATTTCAACACCTGCCATCTTGGCTCAGGATTATAAGTAATTTCAAATTTTAAATGCCCAAAATGAAACTCTTGTTACATTGCCTCTATTAGTCTACTTGGGTTGTAATAACAAAATACCACAGACAGCATGCCTTAAGCAACAGAGATTTATTTTCTCCTAGTTGTAAAGACAGGAAGTCCAAGTTCAAGGTGCATCAGGTTGGTGTCTGGTGAGGTATCTTCCCTTGGGGGTGTAAGTAGCTGCCTTCTTGCTTTATTCTCACCTGGCTTTTCCTTGGTGCATTTGTGGAGAGGGAGAGAGAATGAGAGAGAGAGACAGAGAACTCTTCTTCTAAGGTCATCACTGCTATCGTATTAGGATCCTATCCTCGTGACATCAGCTAACTACTCCTAAAAGCCATGTCTCCATACACAATCACATTGAAGGTTAGATCTCCAAAATGAAATTGATGGGAGATACAATTCAGTTCATAACTCCATTGCAGGATTCCGAAACATTTATTGAAGGGGAAGTTGAAAGCAGATGCTGCCACAAAGTGAATTCCATTCTCTGGTGGTGTCTTCTTATAAGGACACTAATCCTATCAGACCAGAACCCCACCCTTATGACCTCTGTTTACCTTGATTTCTTCTTTTGAGACATTATCTACAAATGCAGCTACCCTGGGAGGTGGGGAGGCTTAGGGTTTCGACCTATACATTTTGGGGAACACAAATATTTGATCTATACCACCTTCCCACCTCGAATCTTTTCCTTGGTAAACAAAGGCATCTTTATTAAATCAAATTCACCAGTCAGGTTATTAGCTATGTCCTCAAAACATGTGCTAAATAGGAGCATATTTCACTTTTTCCACACGTGCCTCTGTATCTAGGCCTGATGCACCAGACTGCTCACAGGTCTACCTGCTTCCATGCGTGTTTGTCTACAGTCTCTTCTCCATGAACATAGATCATTTTGCTTCCTTGCTCAAAGCCTTTCTATACTTTTCATGCTAGTTAGAATTAGACCTAATGTTCTGGTCCAAGCTATGATGTCTTACATGATGCATGAGGCTACCAATTGCCACCCCTTCCTACTCTTGTTTCTTGTGTTACTGTAACTCACTTACTCCTTGGAAGAAAAGTTATGTCCAACCTAGACAGCATATTAAAAAACAGACATTACTTTGCCAACAAAGGTCTATCTCAACAAGGCTATGGTTTTTCCAGTGGTTGTGAGATGTGAGAGTTGGACTATAAAAAAAGCTGAGCACCGAAGAAATGATGCTTTTGAACTGTGGTGTTGGAGAAGACTCTTGAGAGTCCTTTGGACTGCAAGGAGATCAAACCAGTCCATCCTAAAGGAAATAAGTCCTGAATATTCATGGAAAGGACTGATGTTGAAGTTGAAACTCAAATACTTTGGCCACCTGATGCGAAGAATGGACTCATTTGAAAAGACCCTGATACTGGGAAAGATTGAAGGCGGGAGGAGAAGAGGACGACAGAGGATGAAATGGTTGGATGGCATCACTGACTCAATGAACATGAGTTTGGGTAAACTCTGGGAGTTGGTGATGGACAAGGAGACCTGCCGTGCTGCAGTCCGTGGGGTCATAAAGAGTCGGACACGACTGAGCAACTGAACTGAACTGAGCCTAATCCACTTGCATCAGCTTTCTTATGAGTGCCCATGCTTCTTCTCCACTTTTGTATCTGCTCTTTTCTGTTTCTGGAATGTTCTTCCCTTAGCTCCACGTGTGGTTTGATGCCTTCATTCAAGGCCTCTGTGAAAAATGTCTGCTATTGCTTCCATGTCTCCATCCACCACTCACCTTTTCATCCCTTGCAGCTGGGTACCACTTTGGAGAATCTGCTCTTCCCCAAGTTGCTCAACCTAACAGAGATGTTTCAACTTATGCATACTTGATGCCTGCTCCAGCGCTTGACTCTTGGGTACTCTCTTTCTTGAAATATTCTTATTTGCCCTTCATGATGCCACTATCTGAACTATTTATTTATTTAGGCATCTTCCAGGCTTCTAGGTATGCAACATGCATGTCACTCATAAAACTGAGATCCTACTGAGGGCAAAAGTAATGAATAAACAAGTGATTGTATAGCTGATCCCTTCTGTAGGAGAGGCCCTTTCTGACTACCTCACTTAAACCATAGTCCTCCCTTTACTTTCCACTTCTTGGCTCTGTAATTATCACAACTTTACATGCTATTAAACAGTAAAATAAGGAGTTCATGATCTGAGCCACAGTCAGCTCCTGGTCTTGTTTTTGCTGACTGTATAGAGCTCCTCCATCTTTGGCTGCAGAGAATATAATCAATCTGATTTCGGTGTTGACCATCTGGTGATGTCCATGTGTAGAGTCTTCTCTTGGGTTGTTGGAAGAGGGTGTTTGCTATGACCAGTGCGTTCTCTTGGAAAAGCTCTATTAGCATTTGCCCTGCTTCATTCCATATTCCAAGGCCAAATTTGCCTGTTACTCCAGGTGTTTCTTGACTTCCTACTTTTGCATTCCAGTCCCTTATAATGAAAAGGACATCTTTTTTGGGTGTTAGTTCTAAATGGTCTTGTAGGTCTTCATAGAACCATTCAACTTCAGCTTATTCAGCATTACTGATTGGGGCATAGACTTGGATTACTGTGATATTGAATGGTTTGCCTTGGAAACGGACAGAAATCATTCTGTCATTTTTGAGATTGCATCCAAATACTGCATTTCAGAATCTTTTGTTGATGATGACAGCTACTCCATTTCTTCTAAGGGATTCCTTCCCACAGAAGTAGATATAATGGTCATCTGAGTTAAGTTCACCCATTCCAGTCCATTTTAGTTCGTTGATTCCTAGAATGTTGAAGTTCACTTTTGCCATTTCCTGTTTGACTACTTCCAGTTTGCCTTGATTCATGGACCTAACATTTGCTTTGGCCCCATCCCTTCATTCTTTCTGGAGTTATTTCTCCACTCATCTCCAGTAGCTTATTGGACATCTACCAACCTGGGGAGTTCCTCTTTCAGTATCCTATCATTTTGCCTTTTCATACTGTTCATGGGGTTCTCAAGGCAAGAATACTGAAGTGGCTTGCCATTCCCTTCTCCAGTGGACCACATTCTGTCAGACCTCTCCACCAAACTACGATCTGGCATCTGGTCCCATCACTTCATGGGAAATAGATGGGGAAACAGTGGAAACAGTGTCAGACTTTAATTTGGGGGGCTCCAAAATCACTGCAGATGGTGATTGTAGCCATGAAATTAAAAGACGCTTACTCCTTGGAAGGAAAGTTATGACCAGCCTAGATAGCATATTAAAAAGCAGAGACATTACTTTGCCAACAAAGGTCCGTCTAGTCAAGGCTATGGTTTTCCAGTGGGCATGTACGAATCATGTGAGAGTTGGACTGTGAAGAAGGCTGAACACCAAAGAATTGATGTTTTTGAACTGTGGTATTGGAGACAACTCTTGAGAGTCCCCTGGACTGCAAGAAGATCCTACCAGTCCATTCTAAAGGGGATCAGCCCTGGGTGTTCTTTGGAAAGACTGATGCTAAAGCTGAAACTCTAATACTTTGGCCACCTCATGTGAAGAGTTGACTCATTGGAAAAGTTTCTGATGCTGGGAGGGATTGGGGGCAGGATAAGAAGGGGATCAGAGAAGATGAGATGGCTGGATGGCATCACCGACTAGATGGACGTGAGTTTGGGTGAACTCCGGAAGTTGGTGATGGATAGGGAGGCCCGGCCTGCTGCAATTCATGGGGTCGCAAAGAGTCAGATACGAATGATCAACTGAACTGACTAACTGAACTGATACAGTAAAATATAAGCTCTCTGAGGGCAGGAGGTCAAGAAATTTTTTAGCTTATCCTTGCTATGACAGGTTTTCAAAACACAACTTAGCAAGTGGTCTTAGTGGCTCAGTAAATATTTTCTGAATTACTATATCAGTGTATGATTAGGCCAAACAATCTTTATTTGATGCTTTACATCTTGGTGTAATTTCAAGAAAAAATTGTTTTCTTGTTTTTGATGTGGACGATTCAAGTATTCACAAGTTTTAGAAAGTGTGTACGGCATGCACATGGTCCTGAGGGAAGTTCAGTACAGCTTACACCATTACAGTAAAATTGGAAAGAGAATAGAGAGGTATGAGATCACTCCACTGCTTGTCCCCAGGGAGAGGTTTATAGTTCAAAAAGTAGATGTGAAAACTATAAAATTATTTTTTCTTGATTTGAAGGAAAGGGTCAATGTGCCTGAACAATCTTGCGTTTGTCCATGGTTCATTGAGAAAGAAGTCAAAGAAAGTTCACATCAGTTGATTGCTTCTTTTACAATTTCTAGAAATAATTTCAATATCTCCAGTTGTGCCTTCATTCTTGCTGTTCCTCAAGAATATTTTGGTCAACTAGTTGTGGGAAACAAATGTAATTCCTCAACCTTCAAAATTTACTCTCAGGGGAGCTGAAAAGCTTATAAAGTTCTAGAAAACATGGTAATATAGACTGAGTAAAAATCCAATGTGAAAATGGATGCATTTTTGCTGTGTTTACTGCTAGAAATGTGCCATGTAATGAACTGTAGTATGTACATATTTGCTTTTGCATCCATAATGGAATCCTGGTTTCAGAATGTGAGATTCACACACACATGTACACGTACACTGATGCATGTGCATATTTAGAAATGAAGGATTTTGAAGATCAAGCCCTGAAAATTGCATTTTTGTTGATTACAGTAGACTAGGAGACTCAAGCTGCTACCTGATACCACACTCTTCTGTTTTTCTAGTTGCAAGAGGGAACTAAAACTTAGTGTCTTTGCATTGATGGAAGCAGCGATCTCAGATTCATCAAGTCCTTGGCAGGATATTTCACGCAGCCCACCTTCTGCATTTGGCATTATATATGCCCCTGTGAGTAGCCTTTCCTCTAAAATAACTTTGAGAAGTTCTCTACCTCATCCTTTAATCCCATTGTGCACCCCACAAAGAATCCTTCTAAATGTGTTGCCTTTCAGTTGTATGAATTGTGGCAAGAACTTCAAAGACAAAACTCATTTTTAAATAATCCAAATTATGCTTCATCGTATGGGATACCTGGGTTCGATCCCTGGGTTGGGAAGATCCTCTGGTTATGGAAATGGCAACCCACTCCAGTACTTTTGCCTGGAAAATTCCATGGGTGGAGGAGCCTGGTGGGCTACAGTCCATGGGGTTGCAAAGAGTCAGACACGACTGAGAAACTTCACTGGTCTGTGCAGAGGTGAAAGCAGCAATCTCTGACTTGCCCAGATGTGGTAGGCAGTATTTTGAGATGACCTCCAAGATTCCTGCTCCTCCAGTGTGCGTAATCTTGAATAATACCTTCCCCTTGAGGATGGGAGAAACCTGGAATTTGTTCCTAACTAGTAGTATCCCATGGACGGAGAAGCCTGGTAGGCTGCAGTCCATGGGGTCGCTAAGAGTTGGACACGACTGAGCAACTTCACTTTTATTTTTCCCTTTCATGCATTGGAGAAGGAAATGGCAACCCACTCCAGTATTCTTGCCTGGAGAATCCCAGGGATGTGGGAGCCTGATGGGCTGCCGTCTATGGGGTCGCACAGAGTTGGAGACTGAAGCGACTTAGCAGCAGCAGCAATAGAATATAATAATAGTGAAAAGATTTTTTTTTTAGATGTGATTACTGTCCCTAATCATCTGACTCTGAGTTAGTCAAAAGGGAGATTATCCTGGATGGCCCAGACCTAATCAGTCAAGTCTTCCTCTGAACTTAGACCCTCTCTCTCTTGCTGACACTGAAAAAACAAGACACCTTGAATTCTAAAGCAGAAAAATAAAATGAATTCTGCTAACAAACTGGGGGACCTGGGAAGCAGATCCTCTCCTTATCAAACCTCCATATAAGAACACAGTTCAGCTAACATCTTGGTTTAAGTTCTTGAGACCCTGAGCATGGCACCCATGTAAGATGCATATAGATCCTGATTCACAGAACCTGTGAAATAATAGACATGCACTTTTAAGCTGTTAACTTTGCAGTAATCTTTACACAGCGTAGGAAGCTGATACACAGGGTACAGGAAGTTAAAAATGGCTCCTGATCAGAAACAGGGATTCTAGGCATTCCTTGTGCTATGTGTGTTGTGTCGCTTAGGCATTTCAGACTTTGCAACCCCAGGGGATGGAGCCTGCCAAACTCTTCTGTTCTTGGGACTTTTCAGGAAATAATACAGGGAGGGTGGCCATTTTCTTTTCCACTCTTTGGTCTGTAGCCCACCAGGCTCTCCTGTCAATGGGATTTTTCAGGCAAGAATCCTGGAATGGGTGGCTGTTTCCTACTCCAGGAGATCTTCCTAACCAGGAGTTGAACCTGTATCTCTTGCATCTTCTGCATAGGCAGGTGGGTTCTTTACCGCTGCACCACCTGGGAAGCCCATTAGATATGGATATCAGGGCCAGAAGGAATGAAGAATCCTGATGAAATTCTAGGTTTAGAATTTCTGATAATCTGAAACTCTACATAGTGCTTTAAATGTGTCTACTCAATATATCATTTATATAAATCTCACATCCTCATTCTCTAAACCTCTGTTATTTTCCTTTCTAAACTCACTAGACTGAGCAATTCCTTTGTTTGTCAAGTATAAAATGCACTACCATCTGGATAAGAACTAAAAAAAAATGAATGATTTGGAGAATTTCAAATATACAGATGTTTAGTGTTGAATGAATTAACAGTCTGGATGGTTGACTGATTTGAATTTCCTTTTATTTGGATGTTTGGGGACCAGGCGGATATACCACCTATAGCTGTGGATAATGATAAAAAGCCAGATGTGTTTGTTAGTGATGACAATATATAATTTGCTAACATGAATTAGAATCTTTCTAAGCCTTTGCCTGTGTGTTTGATAAAATGTTTCCATTTTTTCCATTATACTAAAGTTTAATATATACTTGAAGTGAATTATAATAATACTTACAGCCATTCAGATAATCAAATTTACATTTGTATTTCGCCTCCCATAAATAGAGCTTCTAATTTCTTTCTCTCTTGTTCATTGCGCCTCAGTTCCTTCTTAAGTGCCCAGTCTTGTTGGCAATGATTTATTGTAAAAGAAGAATATCACACATTAAAAAAGTGCTAGGGATTCATTTCGGTAGAATAGAGAAGTTCTTGTTGGTTTAGCATAGAAAATGCTGACCTTGCAGGATAGATAGTAGTCTCTGATATTTAGAAATATAATTAAGTGTTTTCATATGTAACAAGATTTTTTGTTAATACTCCATTATTGGTCACTGAGAATAATTCACAGAGAGTAACACAAAATTCATGTTATCAGGTTTTTTTGAAAAAGTGGATGAGACAATGCTAATTCAAAGGACTGTAACAATAATCTCCCTTTTACATGTATAGGGACTGTGGTAATTCAGATAAAGAAAGATAGGAAAGAAGCGGTTCTATTTGAGGGGATAGAGAATGTGTTATTGACCAATTTTAAATTTAATTTGTTATAAATATTTGATGTCAGGATTTCTCTGGCATATAGGGATTTTTAAAAACTGTACTGAGCACTGGAAGTTCTTTATAATTTTTAAAACTAAAGATTGTGTCCATGTGTGTGTGCTAAGTTGCTTCAGTCATGTCCAACTCTTTGCAACCCTAGAGACTGTAGCCCGCCAAGCTCCTCTGTCCATGGGATTCTCCAGGCAAGAATACTGAAGTTGGTGGCCATGCCCTCCTCCAGGGGGTCTTCCTGACAGGGACCAAACCCAGGACTCTTGCGTCTCCCGCACTGGCAGCCAGGTTCTTTACCACGAGCACCACCTGGAAAGTCCTAAAACTGAAGATTATTACTATTCCAATAAATTTTTAGTTTTCATGTTTATACTTTTATCTGGTAGATGAATAAGTGATCAGGTCCACTGTTGGTGAATTGCATTTTGGGAGACTGCCTTCTAGACAATCAGCCTAGTCATGTTCTGGGACTGTAGGACACTTGATTCTTACAGTCTGTTGGTGGCAGGAGGCAAGGGGAGAGTAAGAGAATATTTCACTTTAAAAATTTCCTGGATTCATATTAATCTCTAAATGTATGGCCCTTTCAGACATTTCTCACTGCAAATAAAAACCACTGTCTCACTATCAAGCATAGCATGTCTTAATACAAAGAATACTTGAATTTTAAAGTGCTTCCATATATGTTATTTCAAGAAGACATGACGTCCTTTAGGAGGAGAGGAACGTTTTTGTTTCTGTTTCTGCTGAAGGTCACCTTGGGCGATTGAAAAGAAAAGCATTCCTATGGATCCAGATTCATTTATTTTTTGGCTTGAATTTTGTAGCAGAGGAAAAAAGCATGAGTTTCCCACTGTTTCCTGTTCTTAACAAGTCCAGCTGCCTGCGGGTGGTCTCTGCAGTGGTGGGAGCAGAAGCTTGTCACTTGGAGAAAGGAGTTACCCATGGTCTTTCAGCTCGTGATTTCTTAACTGGAATTTCTGAGATTTGGCACCAACTTTAGGGAGTTTAGTTTGGAAGACTCTTCCTTTTAATTAATGATTGTGTCTGTATCTTAATATAATTTTCCTTTATTTGAAGCTAACCTTACATTTTTGTGTTAATTTTTATCATTGATTTTGTTGTGACATAAGATGACATTTCTACAAAAAAATTGTATTTCCTAGTTTTTGTTCCAAGGCAAAGTACAATGACTTCTGTCTGAATTAATGAGTAGGTTGATACCCTTATAGAAGTGAAAGGGTAGTTATTGCAACTTAGTTTTTTTTAATGGATAAAAAATTTCTAATCAAATATCTAACTTAGAAAATAAAAAGTTGAATTTATGTCAAATTATTATGAGAAGTGGAAATTTAATACTTTTCTATGTAGGCTACATATTTGAAATATTAATACCAAGTTTCAGGAAGTTTATTTCAGTAATACCAAGTTTCAGGAAGTAAATTGACATAATCTAGTCTTTGTGCTTTTTTTAAAATGAAACTTCTATCTCCAATATTATTTTATTCAACAATTGCTTGAGATATTTTGTTTCAGGAATGGTTCTGTGTCCAGGGTATCCACAGATAAATATGATATACCTGATACTCACAGACTAATTAAAGAAAGTAGTACATTCCAATAGGAGCAGAATGAAGGGAGAATAATGACTTTTTAAGACCCACTGTCTTAATCTACCTTTGGCACCAATGTAGAAATGAGAAAGAATGATTCACTTACCAGCAGTTCATAACATTCAGTAGACAGGTGTTGGTTGGTGGCCCTTTGGTATTTGGATGACCATGCATGAGTTATAACCAGATAGATGAGAGAGCAGAACATTGACAGTGATGGGCTCCAGAGTTAGATGGACTGAGTGTGAACTGCAACATTGCCCCTATTTCCTGTCTCTGTGATCTTGGACAAATGATGAGATCCCCCAGTATGCATGACTCCATTTCAAGAGCAAGATAATAATCATACCTCCCTCATTGGATTGTGAGTATTAAAGAGGTGAAACATGTAAATCATTTAGAACACTTTCTGAAATGTTGATGATGACCATATGCCATGACTTTAGAACTGCAAATTCCTTGTAAATATCCTAAGTAGAAAATTTAAAAAAAAATGTTGGATCATAGGACAAAATATTTTGATAACAGAAGGATAACCCATTTGAAATCAAAATTAGATCATGTACCCAGAATTTAGTGACATTACTCTAACCAATGAGTGATCTAGCAGGATACCAATGACAAGAAAGATGAATGGACTCCAGCAAATAAATTGTAAACTTTAACCTTATAAGATCGTTTTGTACACTTGAAACATGGCCTTTGATAGGTTCTTTAAGTAATTTATTTATTGTGCACAGGAATCTCAAGAGATTTAAATAATTGTCCCCATTCTAAAGATGAGTCTAGGTATCTACACTGCACTGATCATAGTTATACAGCTTGGCATATGCATTTTCTGGGTTTGAGCCTATGACTTCTGACTCTGAAACCTGAGTATTTACTGCTTATCTCTTTTGGGGAGGTTGAGCATGGACTGTGCTTACACGATATAGATTCTGATAAGTCCTAATAAAAGGGGCAGACATCTCACAGTAGACAACTAGCCGGAACAAAGGCACGGGGATGGGCGAGCTGTTACTGGGGGACTTTGAGAAACCCAGCTTCATCCACTTGGTTGGGTTGAACCTGAGATGGATATAGCTGGGGATGCAATGAAAAGCACATACTAAGAGACTCAAAGTAACTCAAACTAATCCCTTCTTTTATGCGTAAGAATGAGTTTCAGGGTAAACGATTACTAGGTTGCTGCTACTGCTAAGTCGCTTCAGTCATCTCCAGCTCTGTGCGACCCCATAACATGGCAGCCCACCAGGCTTTCCCGTCCCTGGGATTCTCCAGGCAAGAACACTGGAGTGGGCTGCCATTTCCTTCTCCAATGCACGAAAGTGAAAAGTGAAAGTGAAGTCACTCAGTCGCATCTGACTCTTTTCGACCACATGGACTGCAGCCTACCAGGCTCCCCTGTCCATGGGATTTTCCAGGCAAGAGTACTGGAGTGGGGTTGCTAGGGATAGTTTAATGATGCTACAGGGCTTCCCTATTTAATTTTTATTCTCTTCTGCATCTGTAATGGAATGAATTTCTTCCATATGCATGTCATTTTATGGTTATATTTCAGTTCAAAGTAGAAAAATGGAAGAAACTTGAGGAAGAAGGCTTAAAGATCTATGCCAACCACATCTTATTTGCCTTCTTTAGGGAATCCATGCTGCTAAGTTGCCTCAGTTGTGTCCAACTCTGTGCGACCACATAGACGGCAGCCCACCAGGCTCCACCGTCCCTGGGATTCTCCAAGCAAGAACACTGGAGTGCGTTGCCATTTCCTTCTCCAATGCATGAAAGTCAAAAGTGAAAGTGAAGTCACTGAGTCGTGTCCGACTCTCAGCAACCCCATGGACTGCAGCCTACCAGGCTCCTCTGTCCATGTGATTTTCTAGGCAAGAGTACTAGAGTGGGGTGCCATTGCCTTCTCCGAGGGAATCCATAGGGCTCCCAGAATTACCACTACCCCAACTCCAACCAAGAAGACTCTTGCCTAAGTCTCACTGGCCTGAATGAGCTCACACAGTCACCCTAAACTACCCGGGGACTGGTCAACTTTTAGTATAATAATTTGTGGGGTACATTAGGTTGCAGTAGCCCAGTCACTTCCCCTAAATCTTGGTGGCTTTAAGGACAAGGAAAAAGAGAGTATAAGGAACTAATAAGATATTTTAAAGCTTTGGTTTGAAAGTGATGCTTTCTATCCTTCAAGTGTGCGTTTTACCTAATACAAAGGATTTTGTTTGTTTCAAAAATTTTAAAAATGAAGAAAAACTGTAAGGAGGCAAGAAAACTTGATTCGAGTCTGCCTCTGTCTTTTCCCGAGTTTATGCTCCTATTTGCTTGTTTATTTAGAGACAACTGTGATATGTTTTCTGAGTAAATCTTTGTGGCTTTGAAAGTCTAAAACATGGATTTAGATCACAACGTTACCATTCTCAAATTCATGACCCAATCAACTTCCCAAATTTACTTAAAATTGATTTCTAACTCTGAAAAAGAAGGTAAACCCTCCCTTCTGGGTGATGCGGGAAAATTGATAAGAAAGGTGACTGGCAAGGCATGGTGACCGTTCTGGTTTATTAGACCCCTGCAGTTTTCCGCTGGTGTGTTGCCTGCACATCACACCCCAGGATCAACTTCAAAATGAATATTTAACTGAGTGCAAAGGCTTAGAAGTCAGGAAACCAAGCTATGAAACGGACTCACAGTGTCCAACTCTGGTTTGAATGATCTACAGCCAATCTTGGAGATGGCTCTTTCACTGATTTTTGCGGGAATGCATTTGGCACCTGTATTTGCATCTCTTCCTCACGTTGTTCACGTTCACACCTGCTCCTGTAAGTATTGATGGCCACTGCCTTCTACACTTCCTGTTTCTAATGATCAGAATAGTTTGGGCCCATGCTAGGATTAAAAGTTTGTTTCCTGGGGACTCGCCTGGCAGACCAGTGGTTTAGACTCCGCACCTCCACTACAGGGGGCCTGGGTCCAAGCCCTGGTCGGGCAACTGAGACCCCACGTGCTGCAAGGGATGGCCAAAGTATAAGAAGAATTAACAAAACAAAAACAAAAAACATTTCTTCACAACTCACATGTTGAAACCTAAACTTCAGTGGGATGGTATTTGGAGGTGGGGTGTTCAGGCAGTAATCTGACAGTATATTAAATGGAATTAATGCCCTTGTAAGAAGAGCCCTGAAAGAGTTTGCTTTCTCTGTCTCTCTCTCCATCAAGTGAGGATACAGCAAGAAAGAATCCACCTGCAAACCAGGAAACATGCTCTCACCAAACTCAAACCTGCTGCTACCTTGATCTTGGACTTCCCAGCCTCCAGTACTGCATGAAGAGATCATTTTTTTTTTTCCCAAGAAGGTTCCTTGTATTAAACATAATTTCCCATTCATATATAGTGCTATAGCAGTTGTATTTGCAGCTGCAGTTATTTTAAGACAGTTATAGAAGGGAAAAGGAAGCAAAATAGATGGCCTTCGACCCAGGCAATGTAGGACCCTTCCCAAAGTTCTACACTTTAGATGTCCCTGGACCCTGGCACTCTTTAGCTTTGTCCCATAGAACAAGAAGCGCCTGGGTACAAGGGCCTCTTCTAGCTCATATTTCCTTATTTGAAGCCCTGAAGTTGCCTCACGCATCTTCCTAAACCCAGTTCTAATCCTGCACAGACCTCTGGAAGGCCCAGAGGTATTCCTCCGTAACCTCTGGGAGAAGCAGGTAGATGGAACACAGGTTTTAGAGGATGAATGTTCTCACACACGTAGGACATCCTTCAGGCTGAAGAACAGCCTTGGAGGTGGGAAGGGAAGAGGTGAAGCTGAGGGTTCTCTAGTGGTACCCTTGTCTCAGACCTGACAAATTAAGGGTGAGCCTTATGGTGGGGAGGGGCGGAAAGAGGGCATACGTGGGAGGGAGAAAAATACAGAGGTTCACTTGTCATTTCAAGCCTTTGTAACTGCATTCCTACTTCTCAGGGAGAAGGTAGCTGACGTTTCTATAAAGAACATGGTAGGGTCAGATCAGGGAGCTTTCTTTGGCTTTATTGCGCTCTGATTGGAAGGAAGCACGCATAGGCGCAGTGAAAGGAAAGAGACACTGGCTGACTGTGAAGGTGATTATAATTGCTACTGGGAAAGCAAAGCTGCTGTTGTATCTTGACTTAAAGAAACAAAGCTGTCCAGTACTGTGAGCCTTCAGATGTGGCCACTGAGGCGGCTCTATGCTTCCAATCCTCACCAGTGTATCCCCTACAATTAACCCCGATTCCCTGGGGCTCCATTCAGTTTCTTGCAAATTCTGTTTCTTATAACCTCGAAGAGCTGGACTAACACAGCTGTCTAGGGCAATAATTATCCCCAGCATCAGTGCTGCTCTCCACATGCCTCCAGAGACCCATCACTAGCATGTTATGAGAGATCCCTGTGTTTGGGTTTGAAGTTTGCAAAATCAAAGCACTTTAACAACCTATAAATTGGCTCCCTGTTCCCTTCGGCTGATTGGAGGTGAATGCCATGAAAGCCCAACCCATGACTATTTGCAGATGGAGAAATTGACATGGAAGCAGTTTTACTGGCCCCAAGCAGTGGCTGAGACTCCATATTGTCCAAGGCAACCTGTCTAACCCTGCTTCCTTCCTCCATCTGCATGTTCCTTTTCCTTGACTGTACATTTTAAGTGAACAAGCTCTCCTTGCATGTGTGCATAGGAAGTTGCTTCAGTTGCATCCCACTCTTTGCAACACCATGAACGATAGCTTTCCAGGCTCCTCTGTCCATGGAATGCTCCAGGCAAGAATACTGGAGTGGGTTTCCATGCACGCCTCCAGGGGATCTTCCCAATCCAGGGATCAAACTTGCATTTCTTGCGGCTCCTACATTGCGGGTGAATTATTTACCGCATAGCCACCAGGGAAGCCCAAGTTTCCTTAGCCTATTTCAAATATTTGGTACCAAATACAGTATCTAGTTTATAGGTTTCTCAGGTGACTCAGTGGTAAAGAACCCACCTGCCAATGTGCAAGACATAGAAACCTGGGTTCCATCCCTAGGTGGGGAAGATCCTCTGGAGGAGGGCATGGAAACCCACTCCAGTATTCCTGCCTGGAGAATCTCATGGAGAGAGGAGCCTGGTGGGCTACAGTTCATAGAGTCACAAAGAGTCAGACTCAACTGAAGTGACTTTGTATGAAAACTTGCCAATACAGGAGATGCAAGAGATGTGTTGAATCTCTGGGTTGGGAAGGCACCCTGGAGTAGAAAATGGCAACCCACTCCAGTTTTCTTGCCTGGTAAACCCCATGGACAGAGGAGCCTGGCAGTCTACAGTCCCTGGGGTCACAAAAAGTTGAACATAACTGAGCACACACACACACACACACACACACACACACAGCAACCACAGAGAGTATCTAGTTCAAATCTTTTTCCTGCCTGCCCCCCCCCAACTTTTTTGGGTTGCTTTTGCAAAGTGTTGAGAGATTCAGCACGTGGGTGCACAAGCCCATCCTTCTATGCACAGTTCTAATGTCTAACTCCTGTGGAGAGCCATTGTGTGAAGGCATTGTTAGGCTTCCATGCCCACTCAATCCCCAGCTTTTCTTCTTAAACTGCCAACAGCGCCAATTAGTACCACATGTATTGTGAGCTTGTACAGTGGCTCTTGTAGCCAAGTCCTTAAAATGTGGCCAAAATGCAAATTGGCCTGTAGACAAGTTCTTGGGTGTGAGTTTAGGGGGAATAAGTTTAGTTACCACAACATAAATATCAGTCCTTTTATTCCCTGTCCCTCCTGGCATGCTTTATACCTTTTAAGAGTAATAGGCAAAAAGTCTTGGAGTGCTCCAGAGAGAAAATAGGACAAAATACTTACAATTTTTTTTGACAGTAAATCATTTAAAACTTAGCTGAGAAGCATGAAAAGAGTTTTGTGTCTGTAGCTGCCTATCATCATAGCAGAAGCCCCTGAACTTCTGCCATCAGCCACACGCCCAGGTCTCCATGCTCCTCCCAACCCCTTGTATTTTGTGCCTGTTACAAGAAATCCCACTGTTTGAGTCAGATACCTTGCATTTGGTGAATACAGACATCTAATCTTGATTTCCCTGTGTGCTTCTTGCCCATGGATGAGCTCTCATTTCAAATTGTAACAAATCTCCCTTGAGTTTTGGGTTTTTGTCACATTTTCTTCTGCTGTGGGGATAAGGAAATGGCAATCCACTCCAGTATTCTTGCCTGGAGAATCCCGTAGACAGAGGAGACTGGTGGGCTGCTGTCCATGGGGTTTCACAGAATCAGACACGACTGAAGCGACTTAGCAGCAGCAGCTTCTGCTGTGGTTCTATCTTCATGTGGAACTCAAGTCTGGGTCTGTCTTCCTTGGAGAATTAACCAAGATTCTTGACAAATCTCCTTGCTCATCTTTGCCCTAATCTGGGGAAAATGTGGGACAGTAATGAAATAATAAATGGACCCTGTTAAATGCTGGAGACACTCATAGGCACTTTATTATAACATGGGTTTAATGATTAAATGATCTTTACAATGTAATTGTTGCCCCCCCCCATTATAAAGATAAAGAAATTAAAGTTCGGTGAGGGAAAGACATTTGTTCTAATTTATACATCTATGTGAGTTTCTCTGATGGCTCAGAGGGTAAAGAATCTGCCCACAATGCAGGGAACTCAGACTTAATTCCTGAGTCAGGAAGATACCCTGGAGAAGGGATTGGCTGCCCACTGCAGTATTCTTGCCTGGAGAATTCCATGGACATGGGGGTCTGGCAGGCTATAGTACATGGGTCGCAAAGAGTCAGAAACAACTGAGTGACTATCACTTTTCATCATACATCTACGAGTGGGGGCATCTCGCGTTCAGACCTGGTAGTCTTGTTCACGACCATAAAACCTGAGTGATTGTAGAGATTACTGTTTATAAAGCACTCCCAAGCACCAAGCTTAATGTTGGGTGCTTTACCCACATTTTCACCTAGCCTTCCTATAAAACTGAAAGTGTGCATGGTAGGCACAGGGAGGTTATCTGACTTGTTCAAGGCCACACAGCCAGAAGTTGTAGAAATCAAAGTCAAACCCAAGTCATCTGACCTGCTAAGATTTCTGCTCCATTAAGAGGCCTCAGCTGTCTATAAGACTCTTTAGTCACTGGGTCCCTTCACTTCTCAAGATGAACACTAGTGCGATGTGGGACGTCACAGCTCCAAGGAGTTGTATCAAGGGTCTGTCTATAAGTCATCAGTTCTGTAGGTTCACTCACAGAGTTAGTTCTCATTTTTCCCTTGTGGAGGGTCAGCCAATGCACTCTTCATGAGCCCTGAAACAGGATACCGTTTTTCTTAAAATAAGCGGGAAGCTCTTAGTCCCTGAACAGTGGTTCCCACAGTGCTACAAGATCCTGTTTCTTCAAGTTTCTCACTTACGTGAAATTGCGGGGGCAAAAAACACATTCCGGGGTGAATATTCCCATGCTCGCTTTCTACCTGATGGCAGGCCTTCCCCTCTGAATAACCAGACGTGGGCTCACCTTGTTACATCACTGACATCACTCAATGAAACATATTTGGAGTTATGCTGGCCATTTGGCATTTTGGGCAAATCAGAGTTGAATTATTTCTCTGTGTTTCTTCTGCTGAGCATGTCAGGTGCTTGTCCAGATCATAATTCGGGCCTTAGCAAGAAAAGAAAAATCTTGCTGACCAGATCAACTAATTTCCCTAATGTATCAAGCTTTCACCCCAAGATTAAAAATGATCATTCTTGATCCAGCTGGGTTTAGTCAGTGACCTGGGCTCTGCGCGTATCTTATTACTAACACCCAGCAGCACAAACCACAGCCTCTCTAAGCATTTGTACAGAAAACAACCCTAACCAAAGATTACGCAGTTTGGGTTGGGAAAAGCGGTTCGTTCCACATACAGACATCTGCCGGAAAGGTCAGACATAGGCTGGCCAATCCTTTGGCTTTGATTTTGGAGGCTATTTTGATTGCAAGTACTGTGTCCAAGTGAAATTAAAATTCAAAGAAAACTGAACTTCAGACAGAAATCTTTGACAGTTAGCTCAAATTCATTCCAAACTAAGATTTCACAGTCTTATTCTAAAGGTGTTAGACCAGAGAGACATGTGATAGAATTTACTTTTATTCAAGTACATAGAAGAACAGTAGAGCAAAAGTGCGTGTGTGTGTGTGTGTGTGTGTGTGTGTATGTCTGTGTGTGTGTGCCTCAGAGAAAGAAGGATATTACTGTTAGTAAATCTTAAAGTCAGGATTTCGTTTCCTTGTTTGTAGAGAAGAAATTGTTTTCAGGTAACCAATATGCAGCTAACAAAATATGGGGCGTTTGATTTATTTTTTTCATGGAAAGCTATGCAACCACTCAAGTTAATTTAAAATAAAGTCCCTCATAATAATGTGAAGGTTAAACAATGAAAACAATAGAGACTATCAATTTCCATTTCAGAGAATTGGAATGAAGCGTTCTTTCAACTTGGGGTCAGTGAACACATACTGTTATAATTTCATACAAGCCTGTGCCCCAAAGAGCTCGTTTCCCTGATCTGATCTGAGCAGGGATGTATCTGTCAGGGAAATTCATTACCAGTCTCCCAGCAACGCCAAATGAAGTGAACCGCTCAGCAGGGCACACAGCACATGTACAAGAAGCAAAACCTACTACTATTTGCTGGCTACTAAGAGAAATTTCCTTTTAGGATCCACAAATATGGCTTTAATTTAGTGGGGTTGATTCTGAGGTTGTGGGGAGAGATGGAGGGATAAAAAAGAAGGGGAAGTTTCAGAACATGTTTTTCTCATGTAAACGGAACAGCATGTTTCTACCAACGGGAGACAAACACCAATCTAGCAATCTTTCTGGCACATATCAAATCTTCATCTCTGCTCTGGGCTTGAGTGCGGTAAGGACTGAATCCAGAGAGTGCCTTATCCTCAATAGCTGGGAAACAGTGTTGGTCACATATCTCTTTATTTTAACTGTCTTTGCCGCTATGCTAATGACAACCTAGCAATTGCCTCTATCCAAGACAGTGAACAGAAGAGACATTGCACGCATGCTTGAGGTTGTGCTTGGATTTGCATGGGTGTTTGTCAGAATGGTACTGTCTTCATCTGTATTAAGAATTTTAGTGCAGAGAGCTTTTGCTGATTTGTGATTTGAAACCTATTGTGATTTAAAGCTCAATGGGCTACGGGTAGATTAAAGACAGCTGCAAGTTCTTTAAGGGATGGAGTCTACTTCTACTCCCCTAGGTAGGTCTAAGTGACTTACTCAACTAATAGGATATGAAGGAAGTGGCAGCTGGACAATCTAAGTTCAAGTTGTAAGAAGCCTAGTAGTTTCCTGCCAGGTCTCATGGAATGCTTACTGTTCGCCCTGAACTGCCATGTGAGAAATTTGACAACCTCCCACCCAAGCTCATCATCCTGAAGGCTCTTGATCAGCATCTGAGCTGAGTCCAACATTTGGCTCATCCCTGCCAAGTGCCAGAGACGGTTTGGACCTGCTGAATACCAAGGTGACAACACTTATAACAAAAGAAAAATTTCCCAGCTCACCTGTCCATCCCCAGAACCGTGAGAGCTAGTAATAAATTGTTTTAAGCCATTCATTTGAGGACTATTTGTTAAGCAGTAATAGATTTCTGAACAAAGCATGATTCAGCAACGGAAGCATACTACTCTACACTCTAGGATGGTCATCTAGTTCTTGCTTTCTTGCCATATTTTCCTTTCACTGAATCTCAGATTGTTTCTGATTCCCTCTTATAGCACCCTCTGCCCCTACCCTTGCCCAGGACAGATTAGATCCTCATCGTCTTCATTAAGCCCTCATCCCTCAAATTCAGTGCCCTTAGGGGAGGTAATTTTTCAATTATTTATTTGTTTATGTAGGAAACATAAATTATATTTGTATCAAATGTAAACATTCATGTTTGCTGCTGAAAAAAATTGGGAAATCTCTCATTTCCTTTTCTGCACACAGGAAGTTGGAGCTTGATATATACTAATTTTTTGTCTAAATTCTAACTGAGTGCATGCTCTTTTTGTCCAACTTAAATGATTTGATCTGAACTTTTGCATTTACTTTTGTAAAATAGGATAATGAACTTTAATAGCAAAGAGAACTAACTGCAAATCCTGGCTTGGCCAAATATATGTATGAATGAAGTGAAACTTGTTTTTCTTTCATGATGAAAGTAACCTGATGAAGCCAGAAGACCTGGAGATTAAAATCTAAATTTCACCCCATTTCAGCAATTCCTCAGTTTTCCCTGTTGGTGAAACAGGAATAATATTATACGACTTTTAGGGTGGTTATGAGAACTAAGTAAACTAATGTTTATAAAAGTTGACTTAAACCTCAACATTCAGAAAACTAAGATCATGGCATCCAGTCCAGTCACTTCATGGCAAATAGATGGGAAACAGAGGAAACATTGAGAGATTATTTTTGGGGGGGCTCCAAAATCACTGCAGATGGTGACTGCAGCCATGACATTAAAAGACACTTGCTCCTTGGAAGAAAAGCTATGACCAACCCAAACAGCATATTAAAAAGCAGAGACATTACTTTACCAACAAAGGTCCATCTAGTCAAAGCTATGGTATTTCCAGTAGTCATGTATGGATGTGAAAGTTGGACTATAAAGAAAACTGAGCACTGAAGAATTGATGCTATTGAACTATGGTGTTGGAGAAGCCTCTTGAGAGTCCCTTGGACTGCAAGGAGATCAAACCAGTCCATCCTAAAGAAAATCAGTCCTGAACATTCATTGGAAGAACTGATGCTGAAGCTGAAACTCTAATACTTTGGCCACCTGATGCGAAGAACTGTCTCCTTGGAAAAGACCCTGATGCTGGGAAAGATTGAGGGCAGGAGGAGAAGGGGATGGCAGAGAATGAGATGGTTGGATGGCATCACCAACTCGATGCACATGAGTTTGAGTAATCTCCGAGATTTGGTGAAGAACAGGGAAGCCTGGCGTGCTACAGTCCATGGGGTCACAAAATGTTGGACACGACTGAGTGACTGAACTGAACTGAATGTGTATAAAGTGGCTTAAAACCACATCTTGTGCATAGGAAGCACTAGAAAAGTGTTTATGAACTAATGTTATTTTAAAATGTGACGTTTAGAATAGTACATGATATATAACAGATTTGATGACAAGTTTTTTTTCTCATGCCATGTTCTTACTTTGTCCTTTTGTTTTGTCTATTAGCACTTTAAAAAAGTAGCAAATTTATACCTTGTTTATCCTTAAAAAATATTAAGTGCTTGTGAGTTGGAAAATAATTTGATTCAATACTACATGCCAAAGGTATGTGGATAAGTCTAGCTGTTCATTGATCAAAGCACATACCTGTTAATCCATGATTGGCTCATGTGAGAAGTCTCCTAGATGAGCCTGAGCCTAGTGTTTTGATTTTCCATCTTTTTTTTTTTTAATTACTTCATTTATTGTTGATTTTGAAAAATCCAATGTTACTGAAATGGCATTGAGTGATACTTGGTTAAATTCTCACCAATGCATTTACTTTGTAAATTTTTTCCTTGAAAATTATTTCAGTTACTTAACGTTTGCACCATTGCTGGGAAGAGATGTGGAGGCAATAAAACAAAAAAAAGGGAGGTGGAGATACAGACAGAAATTTCCTAGAAATTCAGTGTCACTGTACAGAGCTCATTCCTGTTTCATGCAGAACTTTATACTAAAGTCATAGAAGTTTCATTACATTTAACCTGTTAATTATATTCTTTAATTTGGATAAAAATAGAAGCATGAATTTCTAACTTTTACAGTTACTTATGGGCAGTTAGATATCCTTAGAGTTGGCAATCATACTGGCAAATTATACTCTTTGTGTATAGCTACATAAATATTAATATAAGCATAAATGTATAAATTTATTTTTCTGCATATATAACTGGCATTCCAAGTTTTATTTAAGCTAGTGATGTCCCAGATAAAATTTGACAGCCCATAGAGAAACATAAGGGCTTCTCAAACACTATATTGATATCTAATTTGCCGACTAAGGTCCGTCTAGTCAAGGCTGTGGTTTTTCCAGTGGTCATGTATGGATGCGAGAGTCTGACTCTGAAGAAGGCTGAGTGCTGAAGAACTGATGCTTTTGAACTGTGGTGTTGGAGAAGACTCTTGAGAGTCCCTTGGACTGCAAGGAGATCCAACCAGTCCATTCTGAAGGAGATCAATCCTGGGATTTCTTTGGAAGAAATGATGCTAAAGCTGAAACTCCAGTTCTTTGGCCACCTCATGCGAAGAGGTGATTCATTGGAAAAGACTCTGATGCTGGGAGGGATTGGGGGCAGGAGGAGAAGGGGACGACAGAGGATGAGATGGCTGGATGGCATCACGGACACGATGGACGTGAGTCTGAGTGAACTCTGGGAGATGGTGATGGACAGGGAGGCCTGGCGTGCTGCGATTCATGGGGTCGCAAAGAGTCGGACACGACTGAGCGACTGAACTGAACTGAACTGAACTGAATGTCTAGTAGACATCAAATGGTGATCGCCTAAAAATCAGAAAAATAAGAGTGAGCAGTTACAAAGGCACTGAATTAAATAAAGCAACTACTGAACATTATATAAAACAAATACTAAAAGTAGTGCGGATGATTATAATAAGTGAGAAGTCAGGGGCAGGCTTCTCAGGAGTCATTCTGACCTGTCGTTTTTTTTTCTCATATAGCATCTTACACTCTGTGCTCTAACAGTTCAGATTCTTAATTTATTTTCTATCATACTGGATTCCTTAGGAGACGAATCTCTATGTGACTTCATTTTAACTACATTGTGTTGAAATAATTTGTTTATCTAGCTGCATTCTGCACTTGCCTAGAATCTCCTGGAGGATGTAGAATATATCTTTCTTTAACCCAGCTTATTATCTCAAATCTAGCATGTCACAGAATTTCAAGTGGAACTTTTCATCATGACTTAATTTGTCTAATGACCTAAAGATAAAAAAAATAATTGGTGACAAGAAATCCTGTGTTATAATGAAGGCTACTTTACATGACCCCATGAGATTTAGTAAGAATTGGGGAAACTGGCTTCCATAGGTAGAAGAAGAGGCTAGAAACTGAAAATTTAAAAAGCATTAAAAAATGAAAATACAGAGAAGAAAGTGCTATTGCTGCTTTCTGTCATCTAAAGGTGAGCAAATATTTTCCTCTCCCCTTTTCCTCACCCCCATGCTCAATAAAGGGAAAACCAGAAGAATCGCTCATAAACACTCGGTATTTTTTTTTTTCCAAAATGGCGATTGGCCTCTTCGTTCCCATGTAGACTTTTGGTGACATGTAGGCTGATCCCTTTACCATCTGAGTCACCAAAAAAGCAAAGACATCACTTCATCAACAAAGGTCCATATAGTCAAAGCTATGGTTTTTCCAGTAGTCATGTATGAATGTGAGAGCTGGAACATAAGGAAGGCTGAGTGCCAAAGAACTGATGTTTTCAAATTGTGTTGCTGCAGAAGACTCTTGAGAATCCCTTGGACTGCAAGGAGATCAAACCAGTTCATCCTAAAGGAAATGAATCCTGAATACTTATTGGAAGGACTGATGCTGGATCAGTTCAGTTCAGTTGCTCAGTCGTGTCAGACTCTTTGCAACCCCATGAATCGCAGCATGCCAGGCCTCCCTGTCCATCACCAACTCCCGGAGTTGACTCAGACTCATGTCCATTGAGTCAGTGATGCTATCCAGCCATCTCATCCTCTGTTGCCCCCTTCTCCTCCTGCCCCCAATCCCTCCCAGCATCAGAGTCTTTTCCAATGAGTCAACTCTTCGCATGAGGTGGCCAAAGAACTGGAGTTTCAGCTTCAGCATCATTCCTTCAAAAGAAATCCCAGGATTGATCTCCTTCAGAATGGATAGGTTGGATCTCCTTGCAGTCCAAGGGACTCTCAAGAGTCTTCTCCAACACCACAGTTCCAAAGCATCAATTCTTCAGCACTCAGCTTTCTTCACAGTCCGACTCTCACATCCATACATGACCACTGGAAAAACCATAGTCTTGACTAGACGGACCTTTGTTGGCAAAGTAATGTCTCTGCTTTTCAATATGCTATCTAGGTTCATACTTTTCCTCTGAGGGGTAAGCGTCTTTTAATTTCATGGCTGCAGTCACCATCTGCAGTGATTTTGCAGCCCCCCAAAATAAAGTCTGACCCTGTTTCTACTGTTTCCCCATCTATTTCCCATGAAGAGATGATATGCTGGATATGAAGCTCCAATAGTTTGCTCACCTGTTGCAAAGAGCTGACTCATTGAACAAGACCCAGATGCTGGGAAAGGTTGAGAGGAGGAGGAGAAGAGGGAGACAGAAGATAAGGTGGTTGGATGGCATCACCTACTAAATGGACATAAGTGTGAACAAACTCCAGGAGATAGTAAAGGACAGGGAAGCCTGGCGTGCTGCAGTCCATGGAGCTGCAAAGAGTCAGACACAGCTGAGTGCCTAAACAACAGTCTGATCCTTTGCTGTCACTGCAGCTGGCAGAGTATGAGAGTGTTCTCATGAGTATCTGATATGTATCTGTGAAAAGACTTGTGCTTTTGCATTTTAGCTGGAAAAGTCAGAAACATGGAGAATTTTTGGTGGTAAATTTTAGAGCTGGACAAGAGGATAGAATAGGGAGAGTAATTATTTGTATTATTTATCAGGGCAAGAAGAGCTAGTTACTGGTGGCCAAGTTTGCTTCAGGAAGGAAGTTGGCTTCGAGGCCCCAGTGAGTCAAATGGGCACTAGCAGATAGATACTCTAGGTGTAGTCTGGGTCAGGAACTGAGGGGGGTGATGAAACATCAACCAGGGTTCATCACTTTGTCAGGAAAAAGTACAAGTCAGTCATTGGAGGGGAGGTGAAGTCGGAAGTGCCTTGAAAAAATCACCCACACGGACCCATGCTCAAGGGTCAGTATTCTGATACCTAACCTAGCAGAGGTACCAGTCACCCGGCATTGCATCCAGGAGTTCCCTCCTTTGCTTGTAAGGACTCCTAACCTGGGAGATCCCTGGCATCGGAAGACAAAGCACATGAGTGGGGGAAATGAAATGGAAAAACTAGACAGTGCTAAACATTTTACTAAAGAGCACCTACTTGTAAATGAACATTTTGATGACTTTTGACAAATGTATAACAATGCGGAAAACGGGGGTTTATTCCCTGGGTTGGGAAGACCCCCAGGAGAAGGAAATGGCGGCCCACTCTATTATTCTGGCTTGGAGAATTCCATGGACAGAGGAGCCTGGTGAGCTACCGTCCATAGGGTTGCACAGAATCAGATACGACTGAGCAACTGAGCGCACATATACATGGGTGTAACAAGTGTCCCAGGGCTTCCCTGGCTCAGAGGGTAAAGCGTCTGCCTGCAGTGCGGGAGACCTGAGTTGAGTCCATGTGTTGGGAAGATCCCCTGGAGAAGGAAACGGCAACCCACTCCAGTACTCTTGCCTGGAGAACTCCATGGACAGAGGAGCCTGGTAGGATATAGTCCATGGGGCCACGAAGAGTCGGACACGACTGAGTGACTTCAATTTCAACAAGTGTCCAAGCAAAACACAGAGCCTTACAGTCACCTCGAGGAGAAAACCCCTTGTGCCTTCTCACAGGTTATTGCTTACTAGTTTCATTCCTGGCTCTAGGCCACTGCCACCACTCACCATTCTCTGTCACTAGAGTCTTTTATTTTTTCCCCAAATTTCAAATAAATAAGGATGATAGAGTATGTGTTTTTGCATTTTGCTTCATTAATTCACTCGGCATTTTTTGAAATCTATACACACCTGTTGATGAATTGATACTTTTTTCCCTTTTCATTCTAAGTGGTATTCTATGACATGGATACATCATGATTTGTCCATTCATCTACTGATGAGAATTTGTGTTTTTTTTTCTTTTTCCAGTTTTGAGCTGCTGAGAGTACAGCTGTTATGAACAATAAAACCTGTGTGTAAACTTAAGTTTCCTTTTCCTGAGTTAATAACTAGGATAGCAATTTCTGAATTATATGCCACGTATATGCATTTAACTTTTAAGAAGTTGTGAAACTAGCTTCCAAGTGTTGTTGTTGTTGTTCTTTTGTTTCTAAGTCGTGTCTGACTCTTTGTGGCCCCATGGACTGCAGCATTCCAGGCTTCTCTGTCCTTCACCATCTCCCAGAGTTAGCTCAAGCTCATGCCCATTGAGTTGGTGATGTCCTCCAAACATCTCATTCTCTGTTGCCAAGCTGTACCATTTTGAAAACCATCAGCAAATGTCTGCTTACTTGGTGTTGTGTTTGTAAAATTAGCTAATTTAGTAAATGGGCAGTGGCATTTCATGTAGGCTTGTTTTTCATGTAGGTGTTATTATTTTGACGTGATTTTGAACATTTTTAATGGTTTTGTTGCCATCAATTAATTTTCTTTTGGGAGATGTTCAAACTTTTGCTTTGGATTATCTTGTTATTGAGTTGGACACAACTTCCCTAGTGGATTAGATGGTAAAGAATCCACCTGCAATGTGGGAGACTCAGGTTTGATCCCTGGGTTGGAAAGATTCCTTGGAGAAAGGCATGGCAACCCACTCCAGGATTCTTGCCTAGAGAATTCCAGGACAGAGGAGCCTAGTGGGCTACACAGTCTAGGGGTCACAAAGAGCCGGACATGACTGAGTGACTAACACTTTCACTTTTCATCTTATTGTTGAGTTGCAAGTTCTGCTGCTGCTCCTAAGTCACTTCAGTCGTGTCTGACTCTGTGTGACCCCATAGATGGCAGCCCACCAGGCTCCCCCATCCCTGGGATTCTCCAGGCAAGAACACTCTAGGCAAGAGTGGGTTGCCATTTCCTTCTCCAATGCATGAAAGTGAAAAGTGAAAGTGAAGTCGCTCAGTCGTGTCCGACTCTTAGCGACTCCATGGACTACAGCCTACCAGGCTCCTCTGCCCATGGGATGTTCCAGGCAAGAGTACTGGAGTGGGGTGCCATTGCCTTCTCTGTGCAAGTTCTAGTATCCAGTTTATATTGGATACAAATCCTTTGTGAGACAAATATATTACAAACAATTTATTTTTCCAAGACTGTGGCTTGTCTTTTCATTTTTAAAATCCATATCTTACCTTCCCTCGTAGCTCAGTGGGTAAAGAATCTGCCTGCAATGCAGGAGACTTGGGTTCAATCCCTGAATTGGGAAGATCCCCTAGAGAAGGAAATGGCAACCCACTCCAGTACTCTTGCCTGGAGAATACCATGGACAGAGGAGCCTGGCAGGCTAAAATCTGTGGAGTCGCAAGAGTCAGACACGACTCAGTAACCAAACTACTATATCTTACAGAAAGAATACTTTAATTTTGTAGAGGCCAAATCATCACACTTTCTTTTCTGTTTCATATTTTTGGGGTTCCGATTTAAGAAATTTATCCCAAAGTTATAAAAATGTTTTCTTATGATTTCTTCCAGAATTTTTACAGTTTTACATTTTAGTTAGTTCTATGATCTGTTTCAAGTTAATTTCTGTATATGTCAAGAGACAAAATCCTAGTTTTACTTATTTTTTTCAAATTAATACCTATGTTGTTCCAAACACATTTGTTAAAAAAAAAAAAAAAGCTGTCTTTTCCTCACCTGGGTACCACTGTTGTATAAAAATTGGCTATACACAAATGGGTTTATTTATGTACTGTCTGCCTATATACTTATCCTTATAAAGATATCAAAAGGTCTTGATTATGGTAGCAGTATGTAAGTCCTCCTATTTGCTCTGCTTTTTCAAAATTATTTGACCATCCTAGGTCTTTTGCATTTCCACATACACCTTAAACAAGATTTCTATCTTTAAAAAAAAAATATAGATTTTAGAATTTTCATTTGAATTGTGTTGAATGTGTAGATTAGCTTGGGGAGAATTAACATCTTACTAATATTGAAACTTCCAATTGATTGGCCTAGAATATTTCTTAATTTATTTTGATTCATTTAAAAATTTCCCTTACAGTCAATCTCTCCCATCCAGAAGCTTCCATAAGCCTCTTATCCTTATCCATCAGACAGAATGAAAACCACAATCACAGGAAATTAACCAAAATGACCACAGGGATCACAGCCTCGTCTAACTCAATGAAACTGTGAGCCATGCCATGTAGGGCCACCCAAGAGGGATGGATCATAGTGGAGAGTTCTGACAAAACATGGTCCACTGGAGAAGGGAATAGCAAACCACTTCGGTATTCTTGCCCTGAGAACCCCATGAACACCATAAAAAGCCAAAAGGATATGTCACAGAAAGATGAACTCCCCAGGTCAGTAGGTGCCCAATATGCTACTGGAGAAGAGCGGAGAAATAGCTCCACAGAATGAATAGGCTGAGCCAAAGCAAAAATAATGCCCAGTTGTGGATGTTACTGGTGATGAAAATAAAGTGCGATGCTGTAAAGAACAATATTGCATAGGAACTTGGAAAATTGGAAGTGGTCAAATGAGATAGCGAGAGTGAACATCGACATTTTATGAATCAGTGAATTAAAATGCACTGGAATAGGTGAATTTAACTCAGATGACCATTATATCTACTACTGTGGGCAAGAATCCCTTAGAAGAAATGGAGTAGCCCTCATAGTCAACAAGAGTCAAAAATGCAGTACTTGGGTATAATCTTAAAAATGATGAAATAATCTGTTTGTCTCCAAGGCAAAGCATTCAATATCATAGTAATCCAATTCTATGCCCCAACCACTAATGCTGAAGAAGCTGAATGGTTCTATGAAAACTTACAAGACCCTACAGAACTAACACCAAATAAAGATGTCCTTTTCATGATAGGGGACTGGAATGCAAAAGTAGGAAGTCAAGAGATTCCTGGAGGAACAGGCAAGCTTGGCTTTGAAGTAAAAAATGGAGCAGGGCAAAGGCTAATAGAGTTTTGCCAAGAGAACGCACTGGTCATAGCAAATACCCACTTCCAGCAATAAAAGAGAAGACTTTACACATGGACATCACCAGATGGTCAATACCAAGATCAGATTGATTATATTATTTGCAGCCGAAGATAAAGAAGCTCTATAGAGTCAGCAAAAACAAGACCGAGATCTGACTGTGGCTCAGATTATGAATTTTTTATTGTAAATTCAGACTGAAATTGAAGAAAATAGGGAAAACCACTAGAGTATTCAGGTATGCCTTTAAAAAAATCCCTTATGATTATACAGTAGAAGTGACAAATAGATTCAAGGAATTATATCTGATAGACAGAGTGCCTAAAGAAGTATGGACAGAGGTTTGTGACATTGTACAGAGGGCAGTGATCAAACCATCCCTAAGAAAAAACAAATGCAGAAAGGCAAAATGGTTGTCTGAGGAGGCATAGCTGAGAAAAGAAGAGAAACTAAAAGCAGAGGAGAAAAGGAAAGATATAAGCATCTGAATGCAGAGTTCCAAAGAATAGCAAGGAGAGATAAGAAAGCCTTTCTCAGTGATCAGTGCAAAGAAATAGAGGAAATCAATAGAATGGGAAAGGCTAGAGATTTCTTCAAGGAAATTAAAGATACCAAGGGAACATTTCATGCAAAGATGGGGACAATAAAGGTCAGAAATTGTATGGACCTAAAAGAAGCAGAAGATATTAAGAAGAGGTAGCCAGAGTCCACGGAAAAACTATACAAAAAAGATCTTCATGACCAGATAATCACGATGGTGTGATCACTCACCTAGAGCCAGATATCCTGGAATGTGCAATCAAGTGGGCCTTAGGAAGCATCACTACAAACAAAGCTAGTGGAGGTGATGGAATTCCAGTTGAGCTATTTCAAATCCTGAAAAATGATTCTGTGAAAGGGCTGCACTCAATATGCCAGCAAATGTGGAAAACTCAGCAGTTGACACAGGACTGGAAAAGATCAGTTTTCATTCCATTCCCAAAGACAATGCCAAAGAATGCTCAAACTACGACATAATTGCACTCATCTCACATGCCAGCAAAGTAATGCTCAAAATTCTCCAAGCTAGGTTTTAACCGTATGTGAACTGAGAACTTCCAGATATTCAAGCTCAATTTAGAAAAGTCAGAGGAACTAGAGATCAAATTGCCAACATCCATTGGATCATTGCAAAAGCAAGAGAGTTCCAGAATAACATCTACTTCTGCTTTATTGTCTATGCCAAAGCCTTTGACTGTGTGGATCACAATAAATTGTGGAAAATTCTTAAAGAGATGGAAATACCAGATCACCTGAGCTGCCTCCTGAGAAATCTGTATGCATTTCAGGAAGCAACAGTTAGAATGGGACATGGAACAAGGTACTGACTTCAGTTTGGGAAAGGAGTACATCAAGGCTGTATATTGTTACCCTGCTTATTTAACTTATATGCAGAATATATCATGTGAAGTGCTAGGTTGGATGAAGTACAAGCTGGAATCAAGATTGCTGGGAGAAATATCAATAATCTCAGATATACAGATGACACCACCCTTATGGCAGCAAATGAATAGGAGAGCCTCTTGATGAACATAAAAGAAGAAAGTGAAAAAGTTGGCTTAAAATGCAACAATTAAAAAAAAAACACACAACTAAGATTATGGCATCTGGTCCCATAACTTCATGGCAAATAGTTGAGGAAATAGTGGAAACAGTTGGAGACTTTTATTTCCTTGGGCTCCAAAATCACTGCAGATTGTTACTGTAGCCTTCAAATTAAAAGATGCTTCCTCCTTGACAGAAAATCTATGACCAGCCTAGACAGCATATTTAAAAGCAGACATTACTTTGCCAACAAAGGTCCATCTAGTCAAATCAATGCTTTTTCCAGTAGTCATGTATGGATGTGAGAGTTGGACCATAAAGAAAGCTGAGTGCCAAAGAACTGATGCTTTTGAAATGTGGTGTTGAAGACTCCTGAGAGTCCCTTGGACTGCAAGGATATACAACCAGTCCATCCTAAAAGTGATCAGTCCTGAGTGTTCATTGGAAGGACTGATGCNGTCCATCACCAACTCCCAGAGTTTACTCGAACTCGTGTCCATTGAGTCAGTGATTCCATCCAACCATCTCATCCTTTGTTGTCCCCTTCTCCTCCTGCCTTCAATCTTTCCCAGCATCTGGGTCTTTTCCAGTGAGTCTATTCTTCACATCAGGTGGCAAAATATTGGCGTTTCAGCTTCAGCATCAGTCCTTCTAATGAATATTCAGAACTGATCACCTTTAGGATTGACTGGATTGATCTCCTTACAGTCCAAGGGACTCTCAAGATTCTTTTCCAACACCACAGTTCAAAATCTTCAGTGCTCAGCTTTCTTTATGGTCCAACTCTCACATCCATGTATGACTACTAGAAAACCATAGCTTTGACTAGATGGGTCTCTGTGGCAAAGTAATATCTCTGCTTTTTAATATGCTGTCTAGGTTGGTCATAGCTTTTCTTCCAAGGAACAAGAATCTTTTAATTTCATGGCTGCAATCATCATCTCCAGTGATTTTGGAGCCCAAGAAAATAAAATCTCCCACTGTTTCCATTGTTTTCCCATCTATTTGCCATGAAGTGATGGTACTAGATGCCATGATCTTAGTTTTCTGAATTGCTGAGGTCCAGCCTCAGCAGAGTCCAGGGATATCCTCAGGATGGACGACGTTGGCGAATGAAGAAAGATAGAGAAAGAGATAAGGAAAGAATGACACAGAGTGACCAAGCTTCATTGAGCGAGGCCCACTTACTTTATTTTCAGAGAGAGCTTTTATACCCTGACTTGTACATACAGCAAAGTGAAAAATGCAGAGTCAACTCAACATTCCATCAGAATTAACTTTTATGGATATCAGGTTGCTTCCTGCAAGAGTCTTAGTTTTTGTACATTATCTTCTGGCCTGGAAGCCTGTTGATATTTTATGACCTCTTTTTGATAAAGGTTGGTCAGCCAGAACAATAATTTTCCCTTAAAATGTTTCTTCTTAAGTCCCTAGCCTGTGTCACTGCTAAAGTACAGAGTTACAATTATATGGAGCAAAGATTCAGCAGGTTACAGCAAAGAAAGAACTTATTAATTCAAAGTCTAATGTTGCTAATGCTAAAGCTGCTGCTTGTTATTTCTACATCCTAACCATATGCATTCCCAGGAACACAATGGATAAGGGATGTGAGAACTTGGCAGCAAGCATTGGCTCAACAATGTTGCAAGAGTCTGGCTAAACCTGCCAAGTAAGCTAGAATCCTAACAGGGGTTTTGAAACACTCTTTCATGCCCAGGAGATTTATCAACTAAAGCCCTAAGTTAACTCTTTCCAGGGAAAGATGGTGGGGATAGCCTTCTGTTAATGTCAGAAGTGTTGGTGAAAAACATAAAATAGTAAGACAGACAGATTCTGGTTTGGGGGTAGATGCTCAAGCAGGTCCAGGGGGTCCCTCAAGTCCTGATCTCACCTTTGCCCATCAGGCCTCTTCCTCATGACCTTTGCCATGGGCGGGATTCTCCACACTGGCTCCCGGCACTGAATGCTAGAGGTTTTTTGTTGTTGTTGTTGTTGTTTTTTAATTTATTTATTTATTTTAATTGGAGGCTGATTACTTTACAATATTGTATTGGTTTTACCATACATCAACATGAATCTGCCACGGGTGTACACGTGTTCCCAATCCTGAACCCCTCTCCCACCTCCTCTTTCACTTTCATCAAGAGGCTCTTTAGCTCTTCTTCGCTTTCTGCTATAACAGTGGTGTCATCTGCATATGTGAGGTTATTGATATTTCTCCTGGCAGTCTTGATTCCAGCTTGTACTTTATCAAGCCAGGCATTTCATTACTGGCAGTTAGGAGATTTCATAAAAGAATTGATGTAAGGATGGAAATTTTCTCTTTGTTAAATGTTTCATAGAATTGACAAGAGAGTTATCCAGTACTGGAGCTTGTTGATATAGATAGCTGCCAAGTTGCTGCAAAAGGTCAGGGAGAGTATACAGGCATTATTAATGTGGCCAGGGATGCAGAGGGTGATTTCATGTCTGTGACAAGGCAAGAGGCAGAGAAAATTAGCAACATCGACAAATACCACTGCCACAGGCCGTGCCTGTATGCCACGTGGGAAATTCAGAGTAGTTACTTTTTATGGGTAAGATTATGTAGCCTGTAGAGAGGCTTGGGTCAATGTGTGTGTGTCGGGGGGGATCTTCTGGGGGACATGCAACCCTGCAAATCTGTAAAGGAGATGTTACAAATTCTTAGGGAGTTGGGAATGAGATAGCCATCCACACCTCTGAACTTGAAGGCCCTAATTGCGCTACATTCACTGTAGGAATGAAAACCATGAAACTCCAGTACACCTTCACCACCAGGTAGGGGGCACTGACATCCATGCTGAATCCAGCCATGGGGCAAGACATTTATAACGTTGGGTAGTCTAGTCTTGATGTGGGGGAAACTGACAAATCCCTGGACTGGTATAGGCTGTGGCAAAGACCTGAGAGAGAGAAGCCCCCAAAGCCAGAAGACTATCCTTATTGGCTGTGAAGGGTCCGATAAATGTAATGCAGAGACAAAACTGCCTTAACCTCTTTCTTGCTGAGAGTCCCCACTGAAAAGATAGATTGACAAGAAGCAGTGTGTTGGTCACTTACTGAAGCCGTTAAAGCCCGAACCACAGTTCAGTCTAGTAGCCACCTCGCTGTCCTTGACATTGCACTGTCCCAGCAGAGGCCTCAGGGTGGTCCTGTTCTAGGTGGATATCTCCTATACCTTGGGGGTCGGATGCAGGTCAAGACTGCCCCCAGATGGGGGTCAGTTCGGAGGCAATCTGAGGCCTTCTATTGAGCTCATTATTCACCGCTTTCTCAAAATAAGCAAAAAGTGATAGCTTTGGTTAATACTGGAGTCGAATGCACTCTTTCTGGTACATCATCACTCTTAGAAGTATTCTGGCCCCTCTGCCATCAGTGGTTACAAAGGGCAAAAGATTGTGGTTGAGAAGGTCCCTTTAATACTGTAGACTGGCTCCTGGTGGATGAGCGTGGAATACCAAGAATAAAGCAAGGTAGTGCCTCCCTTCCTTGTGGCTGGACCCAGGATTGCCACCATTTAGTTACCTTGGCCATGGTCCTAGGAGGGTACTATGCTGAACTCCTTGGCAATCAGGAAGCTAATGCCCTAGGCCAGGTATGAGCCCAGCAACTGACTCTTAGCAGATAAGGCAGACTGACCGCATGAAAAGGTGGCCACTATAGCACCCAGTGGACTGACATGCTGCCAAGGGTGCCAGATTGCCCTCGAAATGTAGTGACTTGTTTAGTGCAGCAACAGCGTCTCATAAACTGTAAACAAGGCAACTACCAAAGGAGTCTGGAGCCATCCAGTGGAGTTTGCAACAGTAGGGGATGGACAAATTGATTTTCTTGTCCTTCTCTCTCCAAGTGATGGTTTATTTAAAGATATAATACTGGTGTATACTTAATAGGTTGCATTATCGTGTAAGCATAATGTTTTTACATGTACTGGGAAACCAAACAATTCATGTGGCTTTCTTTGATATTTGCTTTATTGCAGCAATCTGGAACCAAATCCACAATATCTCCAGGTTATTCTTGCACCGTCTTCTGACGTTAGTCTACTGTTGTTATAAGAATTGCAGTTCTCATATGCTTAGAGTTTGCATGCATTATTTTCTCTGTCCTTTTATTCTCTCTGGGTCACTATATTTAAAGTGGATTTCTCATAGGCAGCATATAGTTGGGTTGTGCATTACATACTATGCCAATCTTTGTATTTTGAGAATGTAGGACATTTATATTTAATATACTTATTGATAAGTTTTTATTTAAAAGTATCATGTTGCTTGTTGTTTTCCTTTTGCTCCATCCATCTTTACATTTCTTTTTCCATTTTCCTGTCTTCCTTTGGAATAGGTAAGTATATTTTGCTATTCAGTGTTATTTCCACTTTTTAATTCTTAGCAGTATCTCTGTATTTTCTCATGATTGGGTATTTTCTCATGATTGGTTTCAAGTTTATAATATGATAATTTACATTATTGCAGTTCATTGTATTTTATGTCACAATTTCATATAACAAAAATGTCAAGCAGAATACTGTAATATTCCCTCTCATTCTCTCTTTCATTGTCATAACTATACTTCTATGCGTATGTGATAACCTCTAAATACATTATTGTTATTACTCTTGCTTTACACGATAAACTGACTTTGCGAAAAACTTTAAAATAGGAGAAAACTTTTCAGTTCTACCACATGCTTGCCATTCTACTCTTCTTCATCCCATTGTGTGTACAGATTCCACCTTGTGATGTTTATCAATCACCCTCAGAACCTCTTTCACATTTTTTGTACTGTCAGTCTCTTGGTGATAAATTCTCTCAGTTTTTGTTTCTCTGAAAAATTATCACATTTATCTTTGTGAATATTTTCACTTAGTAATTTCAGTTTCATAGTATCACATGCTTATCACTTTAAATTTTTCATAGTATTTATTCTAGTTTGCATTGTTTCTGATGAGAAATTTTTGTTATTCTTATCTCTTTCTATATGAAGTTATCATTTCTCCTTATTGCCTAATGCTTTTTTAGTTCATTACATCTTTTCTGTAATCTGATTTTGATGTACTTTGGAAAGTGCTTATTTGTGTCTGTACATATCCTGTTTTGGGTTCTTTGAGCTTTGGTGTGTGAGTGTGTGCTGAAAAATATTCTTACTTCTTTAGCTTTACTGGGACGTTTTGCTGTTATTCGTTTGTTACTGCCACTGTTGTGACTGGTTTTGCCCTTCATCCTTTTTTCTGAAACTCAAATATACATATTTAGACTACATTTTTCCACTTATCTTTTAGGCTCTGTAAATTTTCTTTGCTTATTTTCCTTACTTTGCCTCATTATTAATCAATTTTATTGTCATATCTTTAATATCTGAAACTTTCTGCTGGTATTCTCATCCAGTGAAATTTAAATCTTGAACTGTTTACTTCCCATGGCTAGAAGTTCTGCCTGATTATTTTTTATATTTTCTACTTCTATCTTTACTATGTTCATATTTTGCTTTTAATACTCAAATACAGTTAAAATAGCTGTTTTCACATTTTTTCTGGCTGATTCATCTGTCTCATTTCTGTGTTACCACCAGTTTCTATGGTGATGCTCAGCTGTAAAGAATCTGCCTGCCAATGCAGAAGTTGTGGGTTTGGAAGGTCCCCCGAGGAAGGAAATGGCAACCCACTCCAGTATTCTTGCCTGAGAAATCTCATGGACAGAGGATCCTGGAGGGCTACAGTCCATGGGGGTCACAAAAGAGTTGGACACAACTTAGGGACTAAACAACAATGATAAATCTAGAGATATAAAAGGCAAACAAAATAAAACCTCTGCTGTGGATGTTTCAGGGAAAGAAATTCTAAAAAAACATAGCTAAAGTCAAATTACAGTGTTGAATATGGCTATCAGCTTTATTCTACACTTTGATTTTTAACACTAATCAGTCACATTCCACATTAATAAAAGTTAACTACAGTCATTCCTAAGTAAAAGGAAACTAACTTAAAAAGAGGCCTGACATATTTTTCCTGGTCATAGGTAGCACTTTCCTTTCTTTTTGAATGTCTACTAATTTTTGGGCACTTGTTAGACATTTTCGGCATTATGTTGTTGAGAGACTGGATTTTGCTTTCTTTCTTTAAAGATCGCTGTGTTTTGTTTTGGCCCACAGCTGTGTTATTAGCAGATGAGTCTGATCTCTTCAATCCTGTTTTGAAACTCTGCTAGGGCCTGACTAGAAGAGCTTTTTACCCAGAGAGAGACCCTTTTAGTTTTTCTACTCTGGCTTGAAGGAACTAAAATATTTTCCCTTCTGATGTGAGTTCAGGCAATTGCTCAGCTAATGACTCTCTGCTCCTTCTTCGCTTGCCTTTTGAAGTTTCACTTTTCACATCTGTGATCACTTTGTGATGTGCCAAGTTTTCTAGACTAAACAAGATTCCTCAGAATGTTCCAAGTTAGAACGAGCTACAAGGGAGACGGCAGCCATTCTGTAGTGTGCACACATCTCCCAGTTTATCAGTCAAGTGTTCATCTGGGTTTGGCTGTGAGTGACATTTTCTAATGGAATTAAAGTCATAGTCATTTAACTTAGAACTAATCAAAGTGGTTATCCTGAATGGGCTTGATTTTAGTCAGGCTGTCTCCTTGAAAGGGAGGTTAGGTGCTTCCTGAGGACAGAGACTAAGCCGCAGCAAGACAGACATGGCCGCCCCTTTCCTCTGGGTCTCCCTCACCACCTGCCTGTGGAGCCAAGCTTCAACTTCAGCTTAGAGGATTCTGGTCTATCCATGATCTCTTCCTAACTGGTTGCCTTGGTCAGGGTTAACTTTATCAGCCCTCTTAAATTTTATAAGCCAATTTCTTATAATAATTATGCATAATTTATACATAATAAATACATGTATAATCTCTTTCTACTGATTCTGCTTCTCTAGTTTCATCCTGACCTAAATATGGTCTAATATATATCAATACTGGGATCTCCTTGCAAATTTCTTGAGCTCATTTCATGTGTAGCTTCCTCTTTTCATGGAAGGCTGACACATGAATTTTACCTGCTTTATCATCCTTACTTTCTGACCTTGGTCTCCTGAACTCAGCAGGGTCACAGGAATCTGTCTGGACTCCTCCTTTCTGCTAATAATTGATTCCAATCAAAACACCAGGAATGTTATAAGTTCACCTCATTTTCCCCCTTTTATGAAGCATCATGTCCTGCATAGGTTTTTCTTTAGTGTCAGAAAAACACCTCTAGCGATTTAAGGTTGGGAGACAAATTTATAAATGATTACTCCAACATGACCGAGAAGAGAAATCCTTGGTCTAGACTTTCAAATTAAAAAAAAAAAAAATTGTGGGGATTCCCTGGCAGTCCGGTGATTAGGACCCAGTACTTTCATTGCCATGGCCCAGGTTCAATCCCTGGTTGTGGAAATAAGATCCTTCAAGCTTCAAGGCATAGCTAACTTAACAAATACAATACTTTATTTTTAGAGCAGTTTTAGGTTTGCAGGGAAATTGAGAGAGATGTACAGAAATTCCCCATATAGTCATGATCCAACACATGCATGGCCTTCTCCATCATCAACTTCCCCTACAAGAGTGATATATTTATTTATGTTATATATATATGTATTTTAGAGTTTTCTCTTGGTGTTGTATGTTCTGTGGGTTTAGATGGTCTAGACTTTTTAATACCTGAAGCTATACTGTTTCTTAGACCTGACATTTATCGTAATCTTCCTTACTGTAACACAGTGACAGAGTGGAAATATATTTCAGACTACACTTGAACTCACTAGTGAAGAAATTAATATCTCCTGATTGTGCCTTTTCAAGTCCATCTGGCAAATTTTCTAATAGTTTATATCACTTGTTATATAATATACTCTAAAAAAATTTTGTTGGACTATTTGGACTATATGGAATTGTGGCTCCAGTAACTCTTTAACACAGAACTTGATAACATAATTAGTTTAAAGCAGCAGAGCTAACTTCTTAGGACCTAGAAAAATGCTGGAATTCTACTTCTTCTTTTACTAATTATATAGCTTAAATACAAGCCTATTAATTTCTAGTAGTCTGATTTTCTTCATCTGAAATAGGAGACAGTTATAATTTTAACCTAAGGGGT
>SJYQ01001052.1:1457654-1468528 GCA_006410935.1 Redunca redunca
TCTATGCTTAGTTAAATATTTCACAAAATATTCTGAGTAGATACTTATACAACCATTTTTTCCTTGGTAACATTGCATAATTATAAACTTATATAAAAGACAAATTTGCACAAGCATCTTTTCAGGAGAGTTATTAATCACCTGAAAACATTAAAAGATAGCTCGCAGTGTGGATGCCTTATTGTTATATTTTGAAATCACTTATTAATAAAATAAATTAGGTTAATATTGGAAAAAGAATTTGGAAATTCATTATTTATTTAAATAAATATTTCTAGGGTTTTGGAGAATTACTTTTGGTCATTATCATTTGTTTTTGATATAAGTGTATTTATAGCGAGGCAGGTAAATGTATCTATAAATATTGCTTTAGGTTAGAAGGAATATTCATGCTTGTCTTTGTAATATTAGGTTTTGGGAGATTGTGTTCCACTTATTGACATTATACATCAGGAGCCAAGTTAGACCCAAAGGTATTTAAGGAAGTAACCTTTCTGAGCCTACCTAGAAAAACAGTGAAATGTTTTAAATGTGTTTTAGTTTTTGAAAATATGAAATGTGTTTCAGTTTATGTCTACATTTAACCCAGAATCTGGGTCAGTGCAGCATACCTGTGAGTACTTCTCTCACATGCAAGTTGAGGTAGGATAGTGTCTGTAACTCAGATGGTAAAGCGTCTGCCTACAATGTGGGAGACCTTGGTTTGATCCCTGGGTCGGGAAGATCCCCTGGAGAAGGAAAAGGGCAACCCCTTCCAGTACTCTCGCCTGGAAAATCCCATGGACTGAGGAGCCTGGTAGGCTACAGTCCACGGGGTCGCAAAGAGTCAGACATGACTGAGCGACTTCACTTCACTTCAGTGTATCTAATTCCACCAATCCAGGATGTTGAACTAAAACCACGGATTAATGTTTGAACCATCAGGACTGCCACGTCTTTCTGAAGTGACCTTTAGGTATTCATCTAAACTCCACCTGCTTGATCACAAGATTTTTAGTCTTTTGTCAGTCTTTTCTCGGTTTTTTTTCTCCTGCTCATGGATTTCTGGGTGATTCAGGATAATATTATATGTTCCATAAATCCAACCTGGTTGTCATTTGTCCCAGGTTTTATGCCTAAAGGACATGACATCCCTGAAGTGATTCTAACTGACTATCTGCCTTCTTATGTCCTGGCCTTCCAGCCAAGATGTTGTAGGGACCACCTTATCTTCCATCAGTGGAGGTGCCTCTGAGGTTGCCTTTCCTACCCCAGATCTGTCTTTCCTTCTCAATCTTCTTTGAAATCGAACAAGGGTAAGGAAAATGAAACATATCCATTCATCTCTTGCTCCTAATTGTCAGCTCATTTTTCGTCAGTAATAATAGTTAGCAGAGATACAGCATGATTCTTCATGAAGATATTTTACATTTTTATTTTGTAAATAGTTAGCATACAATAGTTAGAATTATGAGATTTAGCAAATAAAAGTGCTTAAATAAAAATAATTGCTTTTTGACCAGAAATTCAAATTTAGCAAGGCATCCTATATTTTATCTGGCAACTGTAACTAACACAGAAAGTCTTTCTGCTAATACAGGTTACTAAAAAAAAAAATAAAGCTATTTTTCATAAGCAAAAATAACCAAATTAAAAATAAACCTAGAAAAAAGTAAAAAAAGAATACATAAATCTAGCCTAAGGAATTTAAGCCTTTCCCTAAAGAAACAGAGAAATTGTTTGATCCTTAAAAATAATGGCAGATTCAAGTCAATGTATGGCAAAACCAATACAATATTGTAAACTAAAATAAATAAAACTAAAAAAAAAAATAGCAGCTTCCCATCCTCATTTAGGTATCAGTGGTTCAAGGATATTGGAGTTAAGTTTCAAGGCATCCTGCAAACGCTGTTTTCTCTTTGCAGCTCATTATTGTGATGCTTTGTGAGAATGTTTTCTTCATGGCAGTGCTCTGACTTTGGGGATATTTTCTTCAAGGTTGCTTAACAGGATGACTTCCTCGGATTCTCATTTCCAGAAGTCCAAAGGAGGACTTGTTCCAGTTTTTGCCATTGCCAAGCCAATGACTAAGAATATATAAAGTGTTCAGAAAGTTGCATTTGCAGTATCTTCAACACCATCCAAATGGGAGAATGGGGTGGGGGAAAATCAGGTTTGTCCCCGTTTAAAACTGATTTCCGGTCTAATCCAAAAGAAGGAACTTCCCAAATACTGAAGCTTGTTGTGTGTCCGTGCGCAGTCATGTCTAACTCTTTGTGACCCCATGGGCTGTAGCCGGCCAAACTCCTCTGGCCTTGGGATTCTCCCAGTAAGAATACTGGAGTGGGTTGTCGTTTCCTTCTCCAGGGGATTTGCCCCACCCAGGGATCAGACCCATGTCTCCTGCCTCTCCTGCACTGTTAGGCAGACGCTTTACCACTGAGCCCCCTGGGCACTGCACTGGTGATGCGGGGGAAGCGGAGGAAAGTCACTTTCTGAGGTTCAGCTATAAAATGTTCTGCCATGATTGTACTTGGGATATTCAGATCAATTCCACATTGATACAACTGGGATTCTGCTCTGACACGGAAGGCAAAAATCTGCTGACTCAGTTAGTGTAACCTATTTACTGTCAGATTTCTATCAGAGTTGAAATGCTTTAGCAATCAAATTAATTCAAATCTGCCTTAGTATCTCTTTACCCCAAGATTAAAAATATTCACGATATGGTGTTACAGAATGTTTTCGCATGTTTTCCTTACACTCGGCTTACCTAGTTTCAATTCTGTTAATACCACCTTTTGATCAGCTAACAACTGAAACATTAGTTCTATTATCTGTTGCCTCAAAAATTGGTACCAGAATCTGAACCTTTGACCTCATCCTAGCAAAGTAGTAATTAATGTCAGATACATTTTGATAACATTATTAAAATCGTTTTCAACACTTGAGCAGCTAATTAGAGAGAGTAGATTCCTGTATTACTTTACCAAACCTTCTTCCAGGGTGAATATTATCTTTCTGATTAAACACAATGAACTAGCTAACATTTTAGGAAAATAATAAAATAAAGCATATTCTGACATAGAGTGTTATAGAAGGGACATACCTGACAAAATGGCAATTCCTGCCCCCCAGTCATTGAGAGAATGAAATGGTACTTTGACCCAGCACGTTCTTTACGAGATGATGGCACTGCTTGTGTTTGGAGAAGTTCTGAAGCTCAGCTAAGGTCTTAGTTGGGTCTTGCAATCTTGTACAAGATTAATTTTTCCAATATATTTTGTGGGTGTAGAAAGGACCAGAGGAGGCGTGTAGGTCATGCCAGTGTCTGATGAAATTCTCCTTTGACACCTGCTGCCCATCGCACAATTTTTTATGAGTAAATGTTGCTTCAGCTCGATGAACCAGAAATATTTTGTCTGTTATTTAGTCACGAATAAATAAATACCAGAAACTTCATTATTCCAGGTTTGGTAAATACTAAAGTAAGGATGAAAATTAAGACATGTTTTGCTCTCAAAACCTTTTTTAAACATTTTTGTTAATTAAAGTCTAAGATACATTTGGCAAAGCTACTAAATAATTCAAATCCAATACTTTAGACTGTCAACACTTGGTCAAAGTAATCTCTAGACTTAAATAAATCTCATGATTACTTCACACAGTATTATTGGATTTTCTGTCTTTAAAATGGGATGTGGCATGCAGAATTTCCTTTTCCCTCTTATAACTGCAAACAATAAATCAATAGCTGAATGAGAAAATAGGTTGATTTCAGTTTGAAATATTCAAATTATCATTTTGACTATTTTACAAAAGTATCAAGACATAAAATGAATAAGTATATTTTTGAATTTTAAACATTACTAAGGAGAAAGTTTGTAATCTTATGTTGGAAAAGGAATTGGCAATAATTGGCCTCTACTTAAAATTTCTGTTGGTTTATCCATATTTCCAAGGTGTGTTGACGTTTTCAGAGCATACAGATGCTGACATATGCTCTGGTCATCCCATTCTGTCTTTGACTATATGACTCATCTCACCTAATAATTCTTCATATTCCTTATCTACTGCTCCCGCCTACCACTTTCAGAGAAAAGCCTCTACCGTGAGGACATTTCTCACCATTCAAACACACATCAATCTCTCGTTTATTTTTAACCAGATTCTTCTTAGTCAGCGAAACACTTATTCATTTTTTTTCTCCATTACTTAATTATATTCCTTGCTACACTTCAGCATATATGTTCATATCACCTGCACTTTACTAGACATAGTTATATGAATCGATCACTTACTATGTGCCTCAGTCAGTTCAGTTCCATCACTCAGTCATATCCAGCTCTTTGTGATCCCATGGACCACAGCACACCAGCCTTCCCTGTCCATCACGGACTCTCGGAGCTTGCTCAAACTCATGTCCATCGAGTTGGTGATGCTATCCAACCATTTCATCCTCTGTTGTCCCCTTCTCCTCCTGCCTTCAATCTTTCCCAGCATAAGGGCTTTTCCAATGAGTCAGCTTTTTGCATCAGGTAGCCAAAGGAATAGAGTTTCAGGTTCAATATCAGTCATTTCAGTGAATATTCAGGACTGATTTCCTTTAGGATGGACTGGTTGGATCTCCTTGCAGTCCAAGGGACTCTCAAGAGTCTTCTCCAACACCACAGTTCAAAAGCATCAATTCTTCAGTGCTCAACTTTCTTTATAGTCCAACTCTCACATCCATACATGACTACTGGAAAAACCATAGTTTTGACTAGACGGACCTTTGTTGGCAAAGTAATGTCTCTGCTTTTTAGTATGTTGTCTAGGTTGGTCATAACTTTCTTCCAAGGAGCAAGCACCTTTTAATTTCATGGCTGCAGTCACCATCTGCAGTGATTTTGGAGCCCCCAAAATAAAGTCTTTCACTGTTTCCACTGTTTCCCCATCTATTTGCTATGAAGTAATGGAATCGGATGTCAAGATCTTAGATTTTTGGATGTTGAGTTTTAATCCAACTTTTCCACTCTCCTCTTTCACCTTCATCAAAAGGCTCTATGTGCCTAGAATGTATTAATTCATTTAATCTTAGTAAGAATCCAAGAAGATGAGGACTGCCATTTTCTCTCTTCCTTAGCAGGGGGATCTTAGCCTCAGAGATGATGAAATTTTTTCCAAAGGTAACAAGTTGTTCTACATTGAAACCAAATTCTTAATACTATATCATATAGCTTCATAGTAAAGATCTAGTCAATACTCCAAAGTCAACAGTCAGTGGAGACTGAGATGAGGAGGGAAACTGTTCCAGAAGCCTTTTGATTTACCTAAGGGAAAGGGGCTTCAGAAACTAGAGAACTGCACCTTCTGAAACACACTCACATAGGGCAGCCAAGATGAAAACTGGTGGCATACACAGGGCACAACATGCATTAGGTAAGCAGTTAGGCTTGAGCAATAAGAAGTGGCCAAGCCTAAAAAGATTCAAGTTGGTTTCTAAACTCCACTCCAGATACATCCCAGGGTGACCTTGGAGAGCTCACAGATATGCTATAGAATAACCAGAGACCTTCTTAGCTCTGACACACGCACCCTCGATGAACAGCTGTGTCCTCACGTGACCTTATGCAGTTAGGAGTCTATTAACGGTTCATAAATACTCTATACACACATACATCTGATTATAACAGACTGAATCATGGGAAAAGGATGCCCAGTATAGCTTGCTGTTATGTAACTTGCAGATGTCTTATCAAGACTGACTGTTGGTCCACACCGGCCATTGAATAAGTAAAAACCTTGTCTTAAAACCTCCCAACCTCATCATTCTGGCACCAGTGTCTCTCTTGGCTTGGCCCACCTCTCCCTGGAGGGTTTCTTTCTCCTCTCTCTTCAGGAAACTTGTTTTTGCCATGGGTAAGACCTCAGATGCTTCTTTGTGTCCTTACCAAGAACTGAGGCCCATGAGGAAGGGTCTTTGACTCTCCTTATCAGGTAACAACACACACACACACACACACAGGCACAGAAACCTGATGTTGGGTTCAGTAGGAGAAGAAGCACATTTAACCAATGCCTAATCTATATACTGAGTGTAGACAGGAAACCATCCAGATATTTCTGATAGGGCTTTCCGCTTCAGGCTCTAGGCAGTTAGGCTCCTTTCTCCTCTCTCTCTCCTGCAGAAGCTGAATTTGCTATTCACCATTTCATTTCCCTCGAATTTAAAAGACTCTTACTCTTTGGAAGGAAAGTTATGACCAATCTAGACAGCATATTAAAAAGCAGAGACATTACTTTGTCAACAAAAGTCCGTCTAGTCAAAACTATGGTTTTTCCAGTAGTCATGTATGGATGTGAGAATTGGACTATAAAGAAAGCTGAGCGCTGAAGATTTATGTTTTTGAACTGTAGTGTTGCAGAAGATTCTTGAGAGTCCTTTGAAAAGCCAGGAGATCCAACCAGTCCATCCTAAGGGAAATCAGTTCCTCAATATCCACTGGAAGGACTGATGCTGAAGCTGAAACTCTGATACTCTGGCCACCTGATGCGAAGAGCTGACTCATCTGAAAAAAGACCCTGATGCTGGGAAAGATTGAAGGCGGGAGGAGAAGGGGACGACAGAGGATGAGATGCTTGGATGGCATCACTGACATGTTGGACATGAGTTTGAGTAAACTCCAGGAGTTGGTGATGGACAGGGAGGCTTTGTGTGCTGCAGTCCATGGGGTCACAAACAGTCGAACACGACTGAGTGACTGAACTGAACTAAATTTCATTTCTCTCAAGTTTGTTCTTGGATTTACTTATCATTAGCTTATTTATCCTCATATCTCCTAAAAGTGGTTTCTTTTTTGTTAATGGACTTGAGGGTTTTTTTTTTTTTTAATGTGAGATCATATCTTGGTGAGGAATGTAAGAGTTCTTTTCCGCTTTTCCTATCTCAGTACTTTCAGCTTAAAAAGAGTCACACTTGCTCTTTCTCACATATTTTAAGGGGAGATCGTCCCCAGGAAATCTACACAGAACTCTTCCGTGGAGTTATAAATGCAGAGCTTGTGATGACTGCCCCACGATAAAGGTGAGGTTACAACTAAACTTTTTATCCTGTTCTCAGACTTCATAGTGCCTTGGAGAGGATTAAGACAGGAAGCCTGAGAAACTGCATGGCCACAAAACAGTAAGTACCCAGATACTCTGAAAACAGCCCTGTGGATTGCCCAGTTCTAAGTTTTCTGCTAAGACCTCAGTGGCAGTGGATACTAAATCAGCTCAATTCTCTCTCTGCAAATTTTGAAAACTGAGGAGGATAGCCACCTTTCTAGAATAGTTAAGATTTCATTTCCATATTAACTCAGTGAAGGAGATTAGAAAGCATTCTTGCTCCCTGCTAGTGTCACGGATTCATGGCTGCCTCCTGTGATGTTGCTATAAGGAGACTCTAGTTGCTGCCTGCAGAGCTTAGGCTCTGAGACGGCTCTTGCGAAATCTAACCATGCACGCATGGTTAATGCATGCATGCTGATGTGCGTTTGTCTCTTTGCGCCCCTATAGACTGTGCCTGCCAGGCTCCGCTGTCCAAGGGGACAGCTCACTAGAGTGAGTTGCCATTTCCTCTTCCAGGGGATCTTCCTGACCCAGGGATGGAAACATGTCGTCCTGTGTCTCCTGGATTAGCAGGCTGATTCTTTACCTCTGAGCCGCTTGGGAAGCCCCACCCATGGTTAGTATCACTGAGTTATTTGGTACTTACATGCTGTATTTGTTAGGAGTCTCCTGAGAAACAAAACCAAGAGGATATATGTATATTTAGAAAGATCCATTGTATGGAACTTTGTGGATCTGGCTTCCACAACTGTGGGATCTGGCAAGTTCAGAATCTATAGAGAAGGCTGGCAGTCCAGAAATTTATATATGAGTTGACATTGTAGTTTTGAGTTTGAAATCTACAGGCTGAAAACTCAAGTAAGATTCATATGCTGTGGTCTTAAGCCAGAATTGCTTTTTACTTGGGAAACTTGTCTTTGTCTTAAGACCTTCAACTGATTCAATGAACAACACCCCCCACCCCCCACCGCCTTTCACCATTATGAAAGGTAATTTTATTTATTCAAATTCTACTGATAGGTCATGTGCAAAAAACATCTTTACAATAATGTTTAAACAAGTGTTAGAGCAAAAAACTGGGTATCATAGACTAACAAACTTGACAAATAAAATTAACCATCATGTATATTTTGCATGTACATTTATTTTTTTCCTAATTGTCACAAATTTTTTGCATGTAGATTTGAATAATATAGAAATTTAAGAATAAAGATAGGAAATATAAACTGTCTAAGAAATGGGGTTAGGATATTTTTCCTGAATTTTTAAGGTTGCCTTTAATCAAAAATACATGAGAAATAAAAACTTTCCTACCCCCACTTAGTAACAGATAAAGTAAAAATGAAAGGATTCATGAATACTATACTGCTTAATTTGATTTATATAAGCTGGAAATAAAATATAAGCTAGAGATAGTGGTTTTCAACATTCCTTTATTTTGGAATAAATTTAAATCAATCAAAGTACTTTGGTCATGCAAACTTATGATTCATCAACATTTGTTGAATATCTACATGCCATGCACTTTTTAAATCTCTGGTGACTTAGCAAAGGGAAAAACACATTTTAAATGAACTTCACACTTCAGTAGGGACTGTCTGATAATAAAGGAGTAAAGATGGCACATGTTAGAAATTTATAGGGTGGTTTTAGAGAAGTTTATTATGTGAGGTGTCTCTAAGGGCACCTAATATCTCTAATATGTGGACTGAGATCTGAATTAATAATGTGAATTTTGCAGTAAGTTCCCTACATCCAAATGGGTTCCATTTTAAGAGGTCATTTGCTAAGTCCAATTTGTTTGTTAAGTCCAGAAATGTTACCCTACATACCCAACTAACACAACCAGCTATATAGTACTGTACTGTAACAGGTTTATAATACTTTTTGCACAAACAATACATGAAAACAAACACAAAAATAAAGACTACATTTTAAATCTTCCAGTGCAGTACCTTGAAAGATACAGTAGTATAGTACAACAGCTGGGCACATTCAATTTGCAAGTTTGCAACTTGCGCTTCTTATGTAAGGGACTTACTGTATTGATATCTGGGAAAAAAGGAAGCACAACATTTGCGATATTCGAGAAACAGCTAGAGATGAGGATGGCTAAAGTTAGAAGGAAAGTGATAGATGATAATGTCGGAGAGAGAGAGAGTGGGAATTAGGATATTCATGCCTCTGTGGGTCAGGATAAGGATTTTGATGATGAAGATTTCCACTAGGAGGCCAGGCAGTGGTATTTTAAATCAGTCAGTGAACTAGGGTAGCAGCTGCAGAGAGAGTGAGAAGTGGTTGGAGTCTGTATATATTCAGTTCAGTTTAGTTGCTGAGTCATGTCCAACTCTTTGTGACCCATGAACCGCAGCACCCCAGGCTTCCCTGTCCATCACCAGCTCCTGGAGTTTACTCAAACTCATGTCCGTTGTGTCAGTGATGCCATCCAACCATCTCATCCTCTGTCATCCCCTTCTCCTCCCGCCTTCAATCTTTTCCAGCATCAGGGTCTTTTCCAATGAGTCAGTTCTTTACATCAGGTGGCCAAAGGATTGGAACTTCAGCTTTAGCATCTGTCCTTCCAATGAATATTCAGGAGTGATTTCCTTTAGGATTGACTGGTTTGATCTCCTTGCAGTCCAAGGGGCTCTCAAGAGTCTTCTCCAATACCACATTATAAATATTTATCCAAATAGTTTGAATGGTGCAGTGTTACAATTTGTATAAGGATAACACCCAAAGGGCAAAAAGTGAATATAGAATCTCTGGAAAAATGCATTTTCTTTAGATAAATGTGTGAAACATCTGTTGGAGTTAGGAGGATATACAGGAGAGGGCTTGAGGTCTAGAGATGAGGTGAAATTGCATTGTTGTGGCTCTTACCAGGCAGATGCAATAAGTGAATCATATTCCTGCCTTATCCTCCCTGCTTAAGCGAAGAAAGAGAGAGAGGGAGGGAGATTAAGTGTGAGATTAAGGAGAGAGAGGGAGGCGGGGACAGGCGACCTGGCTCATCTGGACATCTCAAACACCATGTCCGCTCACAGGGCAAAGCCCTCTCGACTTCCCAAGAGGCTTTGGTGTTCACAGGTGGGGTTCACATCTTTTTTCAATGTTTTTGCCTCTATGGCTCCGTCACTGCATCCACTTCCATCATTTTTCTCAGGAAAGGACAGGAACCACAGATAGCTAGTCTGATTTGCAAAAGGAATGAAAAATCCAAGAGTAACTTACTTTCCACAGGAGTGTGCTGGGCGGAGACGGTAGACTTTTCAGTTTAAGTGAAGGTTGTGCCATCAAGTCCAGCAGCCTGCAGTGCTGGACCTGGGAGACGATGGGCAATGATACATGGCAACAGAACTTTGTGAGTTCCTTGGGGAGAGAGTGCTAAGTCCATTCCAGGGCTGATTTGTACACACAAATGATAAGGGTTATAATAAAAGTTTTTATAAATCAAATTCAAAATACTAAGCCTACCATACACATCTTGGTGTAACTGGTTTCTTTTTTATTAAATTAAATTTATTTATTTTTAATATAAATTTATTTATTTTAATTGGAGGTTAATTACTTTACAATATTGTTTTGGTTTTGCCATAAATCAACCTGAATCCACCACAGGTATACATGTGTTCCCCATCCTGAACCCTCCTCCCCTCCCCGTACCATCCCTCTGAGTCATCCCAGTGCACCAGCCCCAAGTATCCAGTATCATGCATCAAACCTGGACTGGCGATTCATTTCATATATGATATTACACATGTTTCAATGCCATTCTCCCAAATCATCCCACCCTCTCCCTC
>SJYQ01001052.1:1469455-1503689 GCA_006410935.1 Redunca redunca
GGGGGGGGGCATTTTAAATAGCAAAATCACCTCCTGAAACACAGAAATTAAAAACATGGTACTAAACAGACCATGAAAAGGACACTTGTCTGTTTATAATATGAAAACTGAAGCAAGAAGTCAGAGCCTCTGACTTACTTTATGACAATCCTTGGGTCCATCTGTGATAGCTCAGTTGGTAAAGAATCCACCTGCCATGCAGGAGACCGTGCTTTGATTCCTGTGTCAGGAAGATCCGCTGAAGAAGGCATAGGCTACTCACTCCAGTATTCTTGGGCTTCCCTCATGACTCAGCTGGTAAAGATCTGCCTGCAATTGGGAGACCTGGGTTTGATCCTTGGGTTTGAATGATCCCTTGGAGAAGAGAAAGGTTACCCACTCCAGAATTCTTGGGCTTCCCTTGTGGCTCTCCTCCTGCCCTCAATCTTTCCCAGCATCAGGGTCTTTTCAAATGAGTCAGATCTTTGCATCAGGTGGCCAAAGTATTGGAGTTTCAGCTTCAGCATCAGTCCTTCCAGTGAATATTCAGGACTGATTTACTTTAGGATTGACTGGTTGGATCTTCTTGCAGTCCAAGGGACTCTCAAGAGTCTTCTACAACATCACAGTTCAAAAGAATCAGTTCTTCGGCACTCAGCTTTCTTTATGGTCCAGCTCTCATATCCATACTTGACTACTGGAAAAACCATAGCTTTGACTAGACGGACCTTAGTCTGCAAAGTAATGTCTCTGCTTTTTAATACGCTGTCTAGGTTGGTCATAACTCTTCTTCCAAGGAGTAAGCGTCTTTTAATTTCATGGCTGCAATCACCATCTGCAGTGATTTTGGAGCCCAAGAAAATAAAGTCTGTTACTGTTTCCACTGTTTCCCCATCTATTTGCCATGAAGTGATGAGATGGCTGGATGGCATCACCGACTCAATGGATGTGAGTTTAAGTGAACTCCAGGAGATGGTGATGGACAGGGAGGCCTGGCATGCTGTGATTCATGGGGTCGGAAAGAGTCAGACAGGACTGAGCGACTGAACTAAAATGAACTGAATTGATGGGACCAGAAGCCATGATTTTAGTTTTCTGAATGTATGTGGCTATTAATACCAATTAAACAGTTCTAAAATGGGCACCTCCCGGCCACTGCCCCTGACCTCGGACATGGGGTAGCTCTTCTTGGCTATTCCTGCCCCATTGCAGCCTGGCATGGTGCTGTGAAAGTGCTGCACTTAATATGCCAGCAAATTTGGAAAACTCAGCAGTGGCCACAGGACTGGAAAAAGTCACTTTTCATTCCAATCCCAAAGAAAGGCAATGCCAAAGAATGCTCAAACTACCGCACAATTGCACTCATCTCACACACTAGTAAAGTAATGCTCAAAATTCTCCAATCCAGGCTTCAGCAATACATGAGCCGTGAACTTCTAGATGTTCAAGCTGGTTTTAGAAAAGGCAGAGGAAGCAGAGATCAAATTGCCAACATCCGGTGGATCATCAAAAAAGCAAGAGAGTTCCAGAAAAACATCTATTTCTGCTTTATTGAGTATGCCAAATCTTTTGACAGTGTGGATCACAACAAACTGTGGAAAATTCTGAAAGAGATGGGCATACCAGAGCACCTGACCTGCCTCTTGAGAAACCTGTATGCAGGTCAGGAAGCAACAGTTAGAACTGGACATGGAACAACAGACTGGTTACAAATAGGAAAAGGAGTAGGTCAAGGCTGTATATTGTCACCCTGCTTATTTAACTTCTATGCAGAGGACATCATGATAAACGCTGGGCTGGAAGGAGCACAAGCTGGAATCAAGATTGCCGGGAGAAATATCAATATCCTCAGATATGCAGATGACACCACCCTTATTGCAGAAAGTGAAGAAGAACTAAAAAGCCTCTTGGTGAAAGTGAAAGAGGAGAGTGAAAAAGTTGGCTTAAAGCTCAACATTCAGAAAACTAGGATCATGGCATCTAGTCCCATCACTTCATGGCAAATATATTGGCAAATAGTGGAAACAACGTCAGACTCATTTTTTAGGGCTCCAAAATCATTGCAGATGGTGACTGCAGCCATGAAATTAAAAGACGCTTACTCCTTGGAAGAAAAGTTATGACCGACCTAAATAGCATACTGAAAAGCAGAGACATTACTTTGTCAAGAGAGGTCCATCTAGTCAGTTCAGTTCAGTTCAGCTCAGTCACTCAGTCGTGTCCGACTATTTGCAACCCCATGAATCACAGTATGCCAGGCCTCCCCGTCCACCAACTCCTGGAGTTCACTCAGAATGACATCCATCGAGTCAGTGATGCTATCCAGCCATCTCATCCTCTGTTGTCCCCTTCTCCTGCCCCCAATCCCTTTCAGCATCAGATTCTTTTCCAATGAGTCAACTCTTCGCATGAGGTGGCCAAAGTACTGGAGTTTCAGCTTTAGCATCATTCCTTCCAAAGAAATCCCAGGACTGATCTCCTTCAGAATGGACTGGTTGGATCTCCTTGCAGTCCAAGGGACTCTCAAGTCTTCTCCAACACCACAGTTCAAAAGCATCAATTCTTCGGCGCTCAGCTTTCTTCACAGTCCAACTCTCACATCCATACATGACCACTGGAAAAACCATAGCTTTGGCTAGACAGACCTTTGTCAGCAAATAATGTCTCTGCTTTTTAATATGCTGTCTAGGTTGGTCATAGCTTTTCTTCCAAGGAGCAAGTGTCTTTCAATGTCATGGCTGAACCATCTGCAGTGATTTTGGAGCCCAAGAAAATAAAGTCTGACACTGTTTCCACTGTTTCCCCATCTATTTGCCATGAAGTGATGGGACCAAATGCCATGATCTTAGTTTTCTGAATGGTGAGCTTTAAGCCAATTTATTCACTCTCCTCTTTTACCTTCAAGAGCCTCTTTAGTTCTTCACTTTCTGCCATAAGGGTGGTGTCATCTGTGTATCTAAGGTTACTGATATTTCTCCCAGCAATCTTGATGCCAGCTAGTGCTTCTTCCAGCATAGAAGTTAAGTAAGCAGGGTGACAATATACAGCCGTGACGTCCTCCTTTCCCTATTTGGAACCAGTCTGTTATTCCATGTCCAGTTCTAACTGTTGTTTCCTGACCTGCATACAGATTTCTCAGGATGCAGGTCAGGTGGTCTGGTATTCCCATCTCTTTAAGCATTTTCCGCTTTTTGTTGTGATCCACACAGTCAAAGGCTTTGGTAGACTCAATAAAGTGGAAATAAATGTTTTTTCTGGAACTCTCTTGCCTTTGCAATTATCCAACGAATGCTGGAAATGCTGGTTCCTCTGCCTTTTCTAAATACAGGTTGAACATCTGGAAGTGCACGGTTCATGTATTGTTGAAGCCTGACTTAGAGAATTTTGAGCATTACTTTGCTAGTGTGTGAGATGAGTGTAATTGTGAGGTAGTTGAGCATTCTTTGGGATTACCTTTCTTTGGGATTGTAATGAAAGCTGACCTTTTCCAGTCCTGTGGCCACTGCTGAGTTTTCCAAATTTGCTGTCATGTTGAGTGTAGCACTTTCACAGCATCATCTCTTAGGATTTGAAATAGCTCAACTGGAATTCCATCACCTCTGCTAGCTTTGTTTGTAGTGATGCTTTCTAAGGCCCACTTGACTGCAGATTCCAGGATGTCTGGCACTAGGTAAGTGATCACACCATTGTGATTATCTGGGTCATGAAGATCTGTTTTGTATATTTCTGTGTATTCTTTCCACCTCTTCTTAATATCTTCTGCTTTTGTTAGGGCCATACCATTTCTGTCCTTTATTGAGCCCATCTTTGCATGAAATATTCCCTTGATATCCAATTTTCTTGAAGAGATTTCTAGTCTTTCCCATTCTATTGTCTTTGTCTATTTCTTTGCATTGATCACTGAGGAAGGCTTTCTTATCTCTCCTTGCTATTCTTTGGAACTCTGCTTTCAAATGTGTATATCTTTCCTTTTCTCCTTTGCTTTTCACTTCTTTTCACAGCTATTTGTAAGGCCTCCTCAGACAACCATTTTGCTTTGTTGCATTTCTTTTTATTTGGGATGGTCTCTATCCCTGTCTCCTGTACAACATTACGAACTTCCATCTATAGTTCTTCAGGCACTCTGTCAGATTTCATCCCTTGAATCTATTTGCCAAAGCAAAAACAACACCCATTTGTGGATGTGACTGGTGATTGAAGTAAAATATGATGCTGTAAAAAGCTGTAAAAAGCAGTATTGCATAGAAATCTGAAATGTTAGGTCCATGAATCAAGGCAAATTGAAAGTGGGCAAACAGGAAATGGCAAGAGTGAACCATTGATATAAAAATCTGCAAACTAAAATGGCCTGGAATGTGTGAATTTAACTCAGATGGCCATTATATCTACTACTGCATGCAAGAATCCCTTAGAAGAAATGGAATAGCCATCATAGTCAACAGAAGAGTCCAAAATGCAGTAGTTGGATGCAGTCTCAAAAATGGCAGAATGATCTCTGTTTGTTTCCAAAGCAAACAATTCAATATCACAGTAATCCAAGTCTATGCCCTGACCAGTGATACTGAAGTGCTGAAGGTGAATGGTTCTATGAAGACCTACAAAACCTTCTAGAACTAACACCCCAAAACGATTTATTTTTCATTATAGGTACTGGAAGGCAAAAGTAGGAAGTCAAGAAATACCTGGAGTTACAGGCAAATTTGGCCTTGGAGTACAGAATGAAGCAGGGCAAAGGCCAACAGAGTTTTGCCAAGAGAATGCACTGGTCATAGCAAACATCCTCTTCCAACAACACAAGAGAAGACTCCACACATGGACATCTCCAGATGGTCAGCACTGAATTAAGAATCAGAACCCCTAAATAGATCCTTGCTTTTTGCTGTGAACGCATGCTGCGCTGCGCTTGCTTAGTGTCTCTGTCATGTCTGACTCTTCGCGACCCCACGGACTGCAGCCCACCAGGCTCTTCTGTAATTAGGGGATTCTCCAGTGTTCTCGCCTGGAGAATCCCTGGGACGGGGGAGCATGTTGGGCTGCTGTCTCTGGGGTCACACAGAGTCAGACATGACTGAAGTGACTTAGCAGCTTAGCAGCTAGGCCATAAAACTGCAGTGGCCATGCCCTCCTCTAGGCACAAGGATCGAACCCAGGTCTCTTGCGCTGCAGGCGGATTCTTTACTAAGAGAAAAGGGAAGCCCAAGAATACTGGAGTAGGTAGCCTATCACTTCTCCAAGGGATCTTCTTGACCGAGGAATCACACCAATGTCTTCTGAATCACCAGCAGATTCTAGACCAGCTGAGCTACCAGGAAAGCCCCTGCGAACCTGTGTGAAGAAGCATTTAGAGTTTACAGAGAATAGTGAACTTCTTTCTGCAGCCTCTGAAACCATGCATCTCTTCTACATTTAAAGTCTCGGTGCTGTGAGGTGATGACCATCGAATGACGATCTGAATAGTGCAGGCATAACAGCAGTAATGGCACAAGTCTATTTGAGCACGCGTTGTTTACTGGACCTTCTGCTGAAAATGTGCATCGTGTTACTGATCTCTCATTTCTCTCTTGTGATGTGGAAACAGGTCTGTCTCTGTTTTAGATAAAGAAGTCAACTTGGAAAAGTTATGGAAATAATCTATGGGCACAGTGCTCATAAATAATGGGGCTGGGATTGGAACTCAGGTCCATCTCTACTCTTTGATTTATCTTCTTTAAACTTTCACTTATCTTCAATAACTATTTGAATCAGTAATGAATGCTGTGAAACATTCTCATAAAATTGGTATATTTGTAAGATTAGGATTCCAAATCTTCTAAAATGAGTCTCAAACCCTCATTTTAAATTATTTTCTTGACAAATAAATCTACATCAAATACGGGGGTTCTTTTATCTGGGAAAATCAAGGTACAAAGGGACAACCCAGATCAAGCAGAGAATAATTGCTATTGCTAGAATGATCATCAACTTAGAAATTTTGTTAGAAAGAGCAGCATAAAATTTAGAAGGTATAACTAGATTTAGATAGGAAAGGATGAAAATTATTAAACTCAGAAAACATTTCGTTTAAATGGAATAAAGCTCTTTTTCTTGTTTCCAGGTTTTCCATCCTGACCTACAAAGTATAGTTTATGTTGGAAAATGTTTTCATCTGACTTATTTGGTTTCAGGGATAGGTATACCATTAAGACTCATCTCTATCCTGAATGGTTTCTTTTTCAATCAACCTCAGCTTTCAGTGAGTAAAAAGTAACAGAATGTCTGTGCGAGAATGTAGAAAACAAGGAGATAAAGCTCGGAGATTTTTTTTTCCCCCTCTATAAAGAGGATTATACAATGATTGGAGCAGACATCAGGAAATTAGACCAAATGGTAGTGTTAAATCCATTAGCCAACCTACATTCTCCAGTGAAAAATGACATAACTTTTAACAGTTTGGTTGAAAAAATTAAATATGTGGCTAGGATCCTTAATTCCTTTGTGGGTTACTCCCCTAGTAAGTATTTGCTAAAGTTTCACCATATGTACGTTCCTTGGCTCACACTTCAGATCACATGTAAAATATATTTCACAGGCGTATTCTCAAAACAGCTTAAGCCATGAGAGGTCCTTTTCCATTTCCTCCGTAGGTTTTTATTCCTAGTTATTTGTTTAGGGTTTAGAGAAATATCGTTGTATGTGTATGTGTGTGTGTGTGTATTTGTGTAAATGAGTTTGAAGAGGCTTTTGGCTTATTTAGAAAGTATAAAACACTCAGTGGTCTGGTCTTTCATTCCTTGGATTGAGATCTTTTAAAGTTAAAATAATACCAGTTACTGAAATCAAAGGAAAACGTGTAGAAGAGAAGTGTTTCGTGCTGTCAACCAAATGAATTTGGACTTTCCATTTTACTTCTAGCTAAGTGATATTTTGCAAGTCAATATCACCAAATAAAAAACCATACAAAGCCAAACATCAGATATCTTCCCCCCCCAACACACACACACACATCAGGAAGTAAACACTTCAGCAGGTTTCTTGAAACTGATGGTCAGAACAAAATATTACCCTTATATGTTAAGAAGGTGCTTATAACATAAACTGGGAAAACCCAGGCTTTCACTCCTTTGCTGGGTCTTGTTTCTAAGGAGAATATAAGCAGAAGAGGGAAGGCCTGAATAGATGGCTCCCCAGAGGATGTGATACAAAGAATGTTCCATAACACCGCCCCCTGCCCCACCCTGTCCCACCCCATCCAGATTCTCGCTTGCAGAGACTGCCAGAGTGTCATCAGGAAAGAGATTCTTCAACATCTTATTTGGGTTGGGTTGCTAGTCAGCTGAGAGCAAGTCCCTTCTAGAATATGACCTGACAGGGGCAGGGAAGTTATCTAAAGGACTCACCAAGGGAACAACTGAGACCGGAAGAAAAACACCAAGGATATTTTAGGCTTCCTGACAATCTGACTCATCTTGATTACAATAGTGAGTCATTCCAATGTGGATTCTCAATGGAACCCATAACTGACACAGAGAGACCAAAGTTGCCCTTCTTTCATTTCCTAGGCAGAGAGCACACACCTAGCTTTGAGAAAAAAAAAAAACAAACAAAATAAAAACCTAAACAAAACAACCAACAAAAAAAATGACAGGATAGATTCTTTGAAGCCATTCAGTTCAAAGATTTTGTAATTTCAACACCATGTCTCTAAGCCATGTCTATCAGCATTTGGAAGAGAGCCAGTGCACTGGCAGACTGGGATGAGCCAAGCCCAACTCATGAGTATATAATCACTCTGCTTTATTTGAGAAGAAAATGAGAATGTCTTGTGATACAATTCACCTAAATTTAAACAATGGAAGTACATTGATTGGCTCTCGAAATTAGGAAGTCCAAGGAGGTGTGGCTGATTTTAGGCTTGTGTCAATCTAAATGTTCAAATAAGCTCATTGATTTGATCTACTGGTTTCTCCCCTCCCTTTTCTTTGATCTAGCTCCTTTGGTTGGTTGCAGAAACTGCCATCTGAAGCTGGAGTTTGTAGTATCCCTATATCTGCAATTCCAGAGAACAAAGGGAGACTTTTCTCTGCATCAGTGTTCACATGATTCTCCTCCAAGAGGACTTAATATTGACCTTTCTTGTTTGATCTTAATCTCTTTTAAAGCTTTTGTCCACACAGTGATGCTGTGCAGGTACAGGAAAGTAAACTGAGGTTTACTTCCATGCTCAGAAAAGCCATGTACTGGGGAGACACAGCTGAAAATGAATTTTGGCAAATATTCAGGGCTTTACTTCAATCCCAGTTTAAAAAATTGGCTACATGCTGATAACTGCCATTTTATCAGAGTTTCACCTGATATGTCAAGTTCTTACTGATAGACACATGCTCTCAGGAATGTCTTACCTGTTACTTTGAAAAAATTCCTTCTCTGTCAGTCTCTGGAGCTATTGCTATTAAAATAATAATGTTCACTGAAAATGAAGAGGACATTGAAAAAAATATGGTAAGTTGTACAACAACTTTTTTTCCCCTTCCTATTGGTCGTAAAAAGGGATCTAAACTTTATAAATTCTTGAATGATTTGAGCTAATTTACTGTTCTTCTTGCCTTTCCCAACATTTTTGACAAATAAGAAATCATTGAGAGAGGGAAAGAGGTGGTGAAAACTGAATCCAGGGAAAAAAAGCTTGACTAAAGGTTTTGTCAGTACATCTGTGCTTTAAGAAAATGCAGATAAATCAGCAGCAAGCAAGTCAGTCAGTAAAGAAACCATTGTGAAATATTTACTACTAGACTTTTAAAAATAAAGTTTCTGGAATGCATTTAATCATTTGATCATGAGTTAAAAAATAATGTTGAAGGCAGAGCAGAAAAATTTTAAATTTGGACTTAGAGTTTACTGAGAGGAGAAAAAGAAAAAAGAATGCAAAAAATCTGAAATACAAACCTAGTGTAAGTCAATGAGGGAAAAGCAGGATTTAATCCACAAAGAGAGGTACAAACATACAAATCCCTACACCTTTCCAGGAGTAAGTCTATCACATAAAGGGAACATCCTGTCTGTGATATGTTTGCTCTAAATTACGGAGGCAGGGACTTTCCTGGTAGTCCAGTGGTTAAGAATCCACCTTGCAATGCAGCAGACAAGGGTCGATCCCTGGTCGGGGAACTAAAATCCCACATATTCCGGAGCAACTAAACACTCACTGCAACTAGAGAGTCTGTGCGTGGCAATGAGAAGATACCGAGTGCCACAACTAAAACCTGATGCAGCCAAATAAAGAAATAAAAGCAAACGAAAAAGACAACAACCAAACTGCTCTCTTTATCTCTATAACGTGATCAGGTTTTTGTTCCTTTAAAAAAAGAAAAAATAATAAAATAAAATATGGAGGCAGTAATTTACTAGGCATCCAATAAAGTGCACCCCCTGTGTATGGTGTTATTTTGCCATTCACCCTTCAGCTCCACAGAACACTGAATATGCATCAACAGTGCTTCCAAAGAGCTTGTGTGTCACTGGAATTATGTTTTATTTATAATAATAATTGACTCTATTTGGCTTGTGTTTCAGTTTTTAAGAGACCACATTAGAGGGATCTTGATCCACATGAAAACTATCACCCGTGATGCGTCTAATTATGCTGTATTTTGCAATGGTGAGTGACTTTTAATCTAAAACCATGACCTTTTTCAATACATAATGATAGCTAATAGTGTAACATAATATAAGGAGGCTATGAACCAACAGAATACAAACACCAGGTAACTTATTCACAGTTGTACACGGATATAACACATAGAGATTTCTTAAGCATAGTCTCTCTATCCCTTCAGAGGTGCCAAAGGGAAATTAGCTATGAAAGCATCAATCAAACAATATTTATAAAGGGCTTACTCGGTTCACAAGACTGTGATAGCTTCTTTTAACGAAACAAGAGAAGCGTACACTGTGCCAGCTTTAAGCTAGTTCAGTTTCATCACACCATCATCAGATGCAGTGTCCATTCACCAGAGTTACTGTGCATCATGGGCTGGGACAAAGGGAATTTAAGCTGGACCTTGAGGGACCTATAGAATTTACAGGATATATAACGATGTGCTGTAACTATGTGTTTTATAGACGTAAAGGCAAAATATACAAAGTTAAAGTGGTAGAAGTGGGAATGCATATTCAAGGAAGAGGTGTGCGATGAGGAGAGAGAGATGGAAATGCATTGTTGGGATACAGCAAACTCGTTTGGGTAAGAAAGGCATAGCTTATGGGAGATTTTCAAATTCACTCAGTGAATTAGAAATTTAGATCTCACTCATAATGAGTGATATAAAAACATTTATCTTTCCCGGTAGGAGAATAATATTTGATCAGTCATAATGGGCAATGATATTTGTTAAACTGATACAAGGTAAAATGCATGTATCAGAAGGAAAAATAGAGGGTTTAAATACAGAAGGAAATTTAGAGATTATTGTGTGTACTATTGGGGAATTAGGTCACATGGAAGTCAGATTTCAACTGGACACAGGTTGAAACCTCTACTCTTCAGCAGTTTAACTTAGTACCATCACCAATCACAAAAACATTTTAAAATAAGCTTGTAATGAAGCAGAGATTCCTATAGAAAATTATATTTATGATTACATTTGATACAAATATTAGAGATGTTATTTAAAGAAAAAATATCTTCCCATGAGTTTGTCTGAAATATTGGAGGAAAAGGAGGTGAAACTATTTTTTTCAGGTTTGTCAGTGTGAAGCTGTCTGTGTCGATTTTACTCATATGGAGTTTAGTCACATGCTAAATCAAGCCAAGAGCTGAGATTTAAATCAGGCATTTGCATCAAAAATTTTGTTTTAGGCTCAAACCACTAATTTGCGGGATCTGCTGTATTTTACTCTTTACACCACTAACTACTGGGCTTTCTGGAGGCTTTCAATCTACCTCTCTTAAAAACTGTGATTTTTATTTTAGGTTTTCCCGTCTTATTTACTTCCAACTTTTTTGGGGTACTAGAATCCCCTGCTTTCAACATTGGAGACAACTTGTTTCAATACCTTGACTTTCCTGGTGATTAAATTCAAACTGTATGCCACAGGGGAAGAGGGGCATAACCAGGAATTGTAAAGAACTTTATAATAATACTTGCGAGAGTAAAGATGATAATCAACTTCATGGTGAACCCAAGGACAAATTACATATCCCTCCTTTCATGTTTCTAATTCCGAGCACATTGCATTAAAACAACAACACAGCAAAGCCCAGGTGAGATTTGCAAAGACTTTAACCTTCAGTCTGTCTGTGCTCCTTGGGATACTGCAGCTAATTCAGTCTTGTTGTCCAGTCTCTAAGTTGTGTCCTGCTCTTTGTGGCCCCATGGACTGCAGCACGCCAGGCTTCCAGGCCCTTCACTGTCTCCCTGAGCCCAAACTCTTGTCCACTGAGTCGATGAAGCCATCCAACCATCTCATCCTCTGCTTCCCTCTTCTCCTTTTGCCTTCAATCTTTCCCAGCATCAGAGTCTTTTCCAATAAGTTCGTTCTTCACATAATGTGTCCAAAATATTGGAGCTTCAAGTTCAGCACCAGTCCTTCCAATGAACACTCAGGACTGATTTCTTTTAGGATTGACTAGTTTGATCTCCTTGTAGTTCAAGGGACTCTCCAGAACCACAATTCAAAGGCATTAATTCTTTGGTGCTCAGGTCTTCTTTATGGGTCAACTCTCATATCTGTACGTGATTACTGGAAAAAGCATAGCTTTGACTATGCATATTTGTAGGCAAAGTGATGTCTTTGCTTTTTTAAAAATTGTTTTTAGTGTTATCTGTTTGCATTTGTACAGCCAAATGGAAACAGAAAGAAAACTCTTTTGAGTTGTTTTGGGGAGACTTTTGCAGTGATTATCCCAACTGGTTATTGCCTGAAATCTTCTCAATAAACTGGGAAAGAGTAATCAGGTAATTATGTAATAACAAGTGTTTATGACTGGAGGAAGGCGCAGCAACCTACTGCAATATTCTTGCCTGGAGAATCCTGTGGACAGAGGAGCCTTGAGGGCTACAGACCATAGGGTTGCGAGCAGTGGGACCCACCTGAAGCAGCTTAGCACAACACAGCCCAGCACACACGGGTGTTGATGGAAGAAATAGTCTCAAGCACTCTACCCTGATCTGTATACACTGCCAAAACAGATTTTTAATGTAGATGTTCTTTGGGGGCATTTGCTTCTTGAATAATTAGGAGTCACTGTAGAAATCCAAATTAAATTCATAAAAAGAATATTTTCTTGAAGATTTCCAGCACTAGCAATTGTTAACATTGTGATTTGTAACATTCCAACACAATGCTATTATAAAGAACCCACTTAGAAAACAAACAAACAAACAAAAATTCTGGAAAATGTAATTTTTGCTACAACACGGGCCCAGTCCTATTCTCTACTATTCTTCCTACTATTCAACTACGTTATCTCATCAGGGTCATATACTAGATGACCTCTGGACTGAGTCCAAGCTTTCAAGCCCTGCTATTTGCTGTTAGCATCTGTCCTACCAAGGAAATATCATTCCCACGTTAGCCTCTCAACTTCTATCCATTTGTAAATTCTCAAAGTACCATCTTTCCTAGGATGAATTTTTAATGCTTCCATTAGAGCTTACCTAGCTTATCTGAAATTATTTTGTTACCTGTCTTATGTTTGCTATAAAATTATTAATAATGATGGTGGGGGCAAATATTTTGTCTTACGTCTTTTTTCTAATTCCTTGCATTTCTCATACCTTAAGAAATAGTCCTTGGAAATATAGGTGTTAAATAAGTATCTCCCAACCAGAGATCAACTTAACCGGAGATTGTTAACAAAAATATGGGCAGTTCTAGAGTGCTGCCTACCCTGTCACACATCTGTGTTCCTTTCTGTTCGTACTTTAGTCTAACAACCTAAAAATGAAGTACCTGCCAAATATAGCTGTTGCTTTGAAAAGGTCAGCTCCCTCCCATTATCTCTCACTCATGGTATGCTAGTGAAATGATAGATTTAGGGGTCAAACCAACCTGTTCCTCCACGCCTGCTTCACTGGTTGCTAACTGAAATTAATTAATCATCCTAAGACCAATTTTTCTCATGATTTAAATGGGAATGAAAAGTATTTCCAAGGCTGTTGAGGGATAGATAAATACTTTAATTCTTCTCTGCCTTATCCATTTTTTTCCAACCCTTCCCATTTCTTGATTTTAGGTATATTTTGCCTTGAAATCTGAGCAGATAACAGATTTCCAAGCTATCAAGCCTTTCTACCATGTGTATCTAAGAATAGGGACATCTTTTATTGATTTTAAATTTTGACCTGTAATTTTTTTCAGTTGTTTTTAATTAAATAGTGTACAAAGATCATCTTTGCTCCACATCCTCACCAACATTCATTAGGGTTGTGGTCTTTCTGATGATAACAATTCTGACAGCTTAAGGTAATATCTTATTGTGATTTTTATTTGTGTTTTTTTGATAACTAGCAAATGAGTATCTTTTCATATGCCTGTTGGCCATCTGTATGTTTTTGAAAAATGCCCCTTCAGGTCTTCGACCCATTTTTCAGTTGGGTTGTTTGATTTTTTTGATATCGAGTTTCATGAAATGCTTATATATTTTGCATCTTAACCCTTTATCAGTCAGTTAATTTGCAGATATTTTCTGCCATTCAGTAATTTATTTATTTTTTTAATTTTGTCCATGGTTCCCTTCATGGTGCTAGTGGTAAAGAACCCACCTGCCAGTGCAGAAGACATAAGAGATGCAAGTTCCATCCCTAAGTCAGGAAGATCCCCTGAAGAAGGAAATGGCAACCCACTCCAGTATTCTTGCCTGGAGAATCCTGTGGACACATGAGGCTGGTGGGCTATAGTCGCTGGGGCCACAAAGAGTTGGAAGTGACTAAGCACAAATACATGGTCCCCGCTTCTGTTAAAAAAAGCTTTTAAGTTTAATCAGACTTCATTCGTTTATGTGTGCTTTTGTTTCCTTTGCCTTAGGGACAGATCTGAAAAATATATTCCTAAGATTTATGTCCAAAAGTGTTCTGTCTGCTTTTTCTTCTAGGAGTTTCATGGTTTCCATTTTTTTTTTTTTTTGTTTTCCATTTTTAAATTTAGGTCTTTAATCCATTTTGAGTTTATTTTTGTACAGGATGAGAGAAAATGTTCTAATTTCGTTTACATATAGCTGTGTAATGTCCTAAGACCTACCAGTCAGAAACAGAAGATTAAACGCACCGGTTACCAGTGATGAAATGGAATCAGTAAGGAAAACAACAACAATCCCAACAAACAAAAGTCTAGGACCTCATAGCTCCACAGGTGAATGCTACCAAAAATTTAGAGGAAAGCTGACACCTATCCATCTCAAACTATTCCAAAATCTTGCAGAAGAGGGGTGGCTTCCAAACTCATTCAATGAGGCCAGTATCACCTGACAGCAAAAGCAGACAAACATACGGCAAAAAAAAAATAAATAAAATATATCACCCGATATCACTGATGAGCACAGATGCAAAATGCCTCAAGAAAATACCAGCCAACCTAACCCAATCCAACACAAGAATCATGTATCATGACCAAGCAGGATTTATTCCAGGGGTGCAAGAATAAGGATATCCTGTTCGAGTTTATTAATTCTTATTCTCTCATAGACGCATTCCTCATCCCAGCTCTAAAGACACTGGGGAAGTGCTGACTATGTTTGAAGGAATGGCAGATTAGGACAACAAGGAGTTGGGGATAGATGATACGTTGGAAATTTACATTGATTCAAGATTAGTTGACTTTTGTTTAAATCTAATATTTTTCTTCTCAAATGATTACATATTTTCCTACTTAATAATGACCAGAGCGGAAAGGCTGAGAGACCTTTGAAGTTCAATTGATAAATTATCCCCAGACCTTGTAAAACTATCATCATCCAGCTGGCTTACTGTATATTCAAATTCAATTTGGGACAATAAGAAAATTGTAGCCATGTGTTGAATTTAGCTCAGTGTGTGTGTGTGTGTGTGTGTGTGTGTGAACACGTGAGCAAGCATGTGCTCGTGTGCACACATGGATTGCATATGCATGTGTGATTGTTAGTAGTGTGTGTGCATCTGATTATAAATATGGCCATTTGAAAAACTGCACATAAACGATGAATACTCACCAGGGGTTTCTATGACCCAGGACTCCATCTGACTTGAAGCTGTTAATTTTCCGCTGGTATGTTCCAATATACTGCCAGGGACATACAGGGTTTCTCCCTGGTGAGTGCCATTATGTTATTTATTTCTTATTCTACTGCACAATTGGAGGCAAAGACCACAGGATCTTTGAGAATAATTATTTCTTAGTCATATCAGAAAAGAGACTGTACTTTTTCTGTATACAGATGAGTTTCTCTTTCATCCCTGCAGCCTTCTTTCAAAGCCCTGAGAATTTCAGCAAGTGGCCTGTCCAGCTTGCCAGCTTGTAAGCACAGACATAATGATGTGTTTCTGTTATTGTGTTCTTTTGTGGTCTTTTAGCACTCTCTCTCTATTCACACACATGCACACACGATGAAATTACTGTCCACCTTTCCTGGTAACACTCACAGTTTGTCTTTCCCTTTTCAGTTAAAAGCACTTCTTTTCCTTCCCCTTCCCACATCCATTCTTCTGGAAATTGAAAATTTACTTTTCTGCTAAACTGCTAGGCAAGCCAAACCCCAAATAACTCAGGGATCATAATTCAGAAGCCACTGGTTTCGTCTCTTGTAAGAAAAGTCTGTAGAAGTAACCCTGGGCACTGGGATAAGTTTCTCAGGATGGTCAGGAAACCCAGCAGGAAGATACTGAACTTGCCTGGGGAAAAATGAAAAAAACCTCTCCAAAAAGAATTGTCAGGGTGACTGCTGGATATTTTAAAATAGATGGTAACAGAGACTGTGTCTTTTTCAGGTAGGCAAAACCTTTGGCAAGTAGATAAGTGATTTCTTGGGAAATAGCACTTGTTTCCCACCTTTTCTTAGAATTTAAGAAGACTGGACTGGAACTTAATAGACTCAAGTTCCAGTCCCTGATGAAAAGTTAACTAACTGTGACCTTGGGAAAATGGCACATTCCCTGGTCTGTTTCCTGGTTTGTAATTTGAGGAGTCTGGAAAGAAGGATCTCTCTGGCCTCTTCCCTTTCTGAAACCCGTGATTCCAGGCTAGAATTCCTTTCCTACACACCTTTTCTCCAACAAAAACGTCAGAAAGTGTTTGTGTTTGTTCTGCTTTGTGTCCTTCCTTTTATTATTTCCCCCATTATAAAGCAAAAAGGAATCCCCCTGTGCTCTATAAGAAGGCTTCATATTGAGTGCTGTGTATAACAGCCAGTTTTCCATTTTAATCCTCTAAAAATACCTGCTGGTATAAAACAAGTGTAGATTGTTACAAAGTCGCTCACTGAGTGGTTACATTGCCAGCGGGCTGCCCTCTATCCGCACAATTTTCAATTCTTAGAAGAGATGAAGTTTAAATACAGCACGGCAGCCAGGGTCTGGAATTGGGATGGCGTTTTGTGACCTCTTGATGTGTTTTCCTATGGTGGTTGGAGTTGAGGTGAGAAGAAGCTGTGATGAACACCTTCATCTCCAATGCTGTGTGAATGGTCCCTCCTCTCAATTATTTCTCTTTGTGAGATAAAATTAGCTCATGCATTTTAAGGATTAATATGTACATATGGACACTCCTACAAGTAAATTAGCAGCAGCAGCAGCATCACAAGTAAATTTGTGACATTGACTGGTGAAATACGAAACAGTGAAAAGCCAAGTGTGTTGGGAAGAGCAGAAGGAAAGGAAAACCAGAACAAACATGGTGATTACAGGGCTTATAGGTAAGAAAAAGCTCTGAGAACCTGGCAAATGACGGGACACGAGAAAAGAGGGAAGTGGAAGGCACCAGGGATTTTGAATGTGGACAATAGCAGGGGCTGTCAGTGGGAATATCTGTTAAAAGGAGGTTTCAGATCAGGACTAGGGGAGTCTGAGAACTTGTGAGAACGTCCAAAGGGAGATGTTCAGCAAACAATAAATGAGGGGCTTGAAGCCTCTGTCATCTGTGATACACTTGAACCCACAAGAATTAAAAACAATAGAAAATGTAGTTAATTCCGTATTACAATATTATAAATGGTGCTTATTTAAAAAAATATAGATCTTACTCTGTGTTTTCAGTGAAGCTAGATGGCTCTATTCGAATTCAAAGTAAAAACCTATACATTCAGGACTGCTTTTATTAGTGACTAATCTTTATTTTGTAAATTATTTTACTTTTTAATATTTCAGTTGACTAATACCCTAATAAGGCCTTTCCTACACAAGAACTATTTCCGAAACAATTCAATTTATGCATCGATTTATTATATGTACCTACTTAGCCAACACTATGCTCAGTGTACTGTGAAATAAGAAAGAAAGATGATTTTGACTTAGGGGGCAATTTAAGTCTAGTTGGAGGAATCAGATATGCTGGGGAAAGTGGCCTCATATCTACTGAAAACTTAAATATATTTATTTTCAACAGTCATCATCCAGTGATCTCCAGCACACTGGATGAGTTTATCTGGAGGCTGGGCCTGGATTTCAGCCTCAGAAGGAAACCAAGCTCATCATTCCTCTGCGCTCCTCTGACCCTTCTTTTGTAATTTTTCTTTCAACAAGTATCCGTACAAACCTCTGTATCACCAAGCCAGAAACTTGGAAGTCTCGGGGGACTCCTTCACTGCCTACTTACCTTTCTCCTACTGGCCCTTCCCACCTCTGCTACCAGTCAGTTTGATTACATCCCTTTATTTTAAGGTCTTCCCAGGTGGCGCTAGTGGTAAAGAATCTGCCTGCCAATGCGGGAGACTTAAGGGACGTGGGTTCAATCCCTGGGTCAGGGAGATCCTCTAGAGGAGGGCATGGCAGCCTGCTCCAGCATTCTTGCCTGGAGAATGCCATGGACAGAGGAGCCTGGCTGGCTACAGTCCATGGGTCTCACAGAGTCGGGCTCGGATGTGACTGAGCACACTCGCACTTTATATTTTTCAGTAGCTACCTTTCTTTAATAAAGTCCAAAATGAAAGCTCTCTTAGCCCTCATCTCCTGACTCGCCACTCCCTGATCTCAGTGTTAGGCTCCTTCCCACATGAGGTCCTTGGAATTTTCAGTAACACCTTTCTTCAAGTCTACTTGGTTTTGCTGGTTCTGAGACCAACCTTTCAATTTTACTTTAATAGACACAAACTTAGTTTTTCTTTATGACCCCAGTTAAGAGCCGCCTCCTCAGTAAAACCTCCTCTGATTCTCTCTGGCCCAAGTCTCCAGTCGCCTGAGCTCCCAAATGCCCCATGCTTCCCTTAGCAGGGAGCTTATAGATTGGTTTTCTTACCTGCCCCCTTACTATACGCTGATCTCCTGCAGGTGAGTAGCATCTCATCTCATTATTGTGATCGTTACAACATTCATGCAAATGTAGTGTCTTATTCAGCATTTATTGTACAGTAGTCATTTGTAGACGAGAATGAATTGAGAATATCCACATTCGTTTCCCGCTATGAACATGTTTCACTTTGTTGCTTTCCTTGCATCATTGTTTTCACATTGGGTATACGTTTTTCTCTCGGTAATTTTTCTTTTTTTAATCTATTTTCCCCCCTTCCTGCTTTCACTCTTCAACCCCCCCCCCCACCATCTCTCAATATTTATTTGCTGAGCAAACTCAGAAACTTTCCCTCTTCCCCATCCTTTTCCAGTAAGCTAACCTTTCAAAGTTCCAACTATGCATCAGAAATAGAGCCAGGCATTTTCACGGACTGTCTCTTAGGTGTCATAGCAACTCTGTGAAGTAAGTTCTGTCCTTCGTTTCATTTTACAGATGAGGAAAGTGAAGCCCTTAGAGACATTAAGTAATTTGTGCAAGGTCATATAAGTACTGCTGACTGCAAGACGGGCCAATACATTGAGAGATGAGGTTTGGGGCAAAGTATAGTGTCTTTATTAGGAAAGCAAGCATCAGAGAAGATGGTGGACTAGAGTCCCAAAGAACCCTCTTACCCAAGTTAGAATTCAGGCTTCTTTACACTAAAAGGGGAAGGGGTGGGGCTGGTTGTTGCAAACTGGTTTTGTGCAGGAAGCCTTTGTTTTCGCAGCTGTCCATGTAGGTCTTATCACAATTTTCCTGTAAATACCCAGTACAACAAATATCATTCTCCATTCTATATATATTTTTTATCTCTATCTGAATGGAAAAGTGTGATACCTTTAAAAGTTGTGGATACTCGCTCAGTCGTATCCAAATTTTTGTCACTCTGTGGACTGTAGACTGCCAGGCTCCTCTGTCCATGGAGTTCTCTAGGCAAGAATACTGGAGTGGGTTGCCAATTCCCTTTCCTTCTTACCTTTAAAGGTTAGAGCCTTGAAAGTGGGCTGTCAGATATATTTCAGGTTATAGGCAACGTTCTTTGACAAAAGGTGCAGAGCCAGCAAGACTAAGCACAGGAAGCAGAACACAGAGGTTACAACTCAAGGGACAGATTCAGTACGCAGTCAGGGGTGTTTTCTATTAAGTCACACAACAAAAAGTGATAAGAAACCAAGTGATAAGAATCCGGGTCCAGAATGAGTCTTAACAACTGTGCTTTGTTACAGTACATAGAATTACACTACTTAATTTTGCTTAGAATGATTTATTCTATCAAATCATAAGGGGATAATGCTGTGGGTTGGTCCCAAAAGGAAATGGAAAAATAATACAGAGAGGGAAAATGGGTGGAATTTGAGGAGATTCTGTAAAAGCAGTTGGGATCTATCTTCGTTCTGATCTAGTTACCAAGGAAACCTAAATCGAGAACTTCTGACTTAGGCGTTGTTCATCATGCTAACCTACAGGCAGTTGTATTTTGTGACTTGAAATTCTGCAATAAACATTTCTCACCCCAAGGCTTCTCATGTGCCCAGTGTGCACCTCTCCTGTGGTTAGGTTTGCACACAAGCAACACCAGCAGCAGGCACACATAAAATATCACACACACAAGGACTGCACGTTACACAAAGCAGATCACCCCTCAGATTCCTGGAGCTTGTTGAGCAATTCACAATGCATTGCACTGTGTTGGATTTCTTCAGCATTCAACTGAGTCACACCAAAGTATGATACAGCATGTTATTCATAACCAGTGATTAAAGACACCAGCCAGAGATCTTCACCGCGTCAGCCATGAGTGATTCAAGTTAAATATACTCAAGGATTTCATATTGGGTTTTTGCTGGCAAGCTGACATCCCAGATATGTAAGTGCCATGTTAAACATAAAATTCACATATCATTGTATGGAATTTGCAGGAAGCACTCCTGAACAGAAGGAACCTCATTTTGACATCAAAAATCAAATCAAGGCTAAGCTGCAAATACAGGTTTCATGAATGAGTTTCTTAGAGTAAGAAAAAGGCTGAGTTACAGTATTTTGAGTCTCATTACACTACGATTGATGAAGTCTTTAAGCATAGGGATATTCCTTTCCACTTCTAAATCTTTCTGTGTATCATTGCCAATAGAAAATGGAATACTAAAACTCGAGAAAAGTTTTCTTTTTTCTGAATTTATTTTTCATCGAAGGGCAATTGCTTTACAATATTGTGTTGGTTTCTGCCATATAGCAATATGAAGAGACATAAGTACACATATGTCCCTCCCTCCAAAGCCTTCCCCCCATTCTCCACCCCAACTCCTGCCCGTCCAGGCTGCCACAGAGGACAGTGTTGAATTCCCTGTGTCATGCAGCAGCTTCCCACTAGCTAGCTATTTTGCATCTGGTAATGTATATGTTTCAATACTACTTTCTCAATTCATTCCACCCTCTCCTTCCCTCACTGTGTTTAAAATGTTCTCTATGTCTGCATCTCCATTCCTGCCCTGCAAATAGGTTCATTAGTACCATTTTTTTCTAGATTCCATGCATGTTCCTTAATATACAGTACTTGTTCTACTCTTTCTGACTTACTTCAACGTGTAAAATAGTCTCTAGGCTCATCTACTTCACTAGAACTGACTCAAAACTGTTGCTTTTTATGACTGAGTAATATTCCGTTTCATATACCTACCACAACTTCTTTATACATTCATCTGTTGATGGACATCTAGGTTTCTTCCATGTCCTAGCTGCTGCAAATAGTGCTGAAATAAACACTGGGGTATATATGTCTTTTAGAATTATGGCTTTCTCAGGGTATATGCCCAGTCGTGGAACTGCTGGGCTGTTTGGTAGTTTTAGGGGCTTCCCAAGTGGCGCTAGTGGTAAAGAATCCTCCTGCCAATGCAAGAGACGTAAGAGACTCGGCAGCCCACTCCAGTCCTCTTGTCTGGAGAATCCCAGGACTGAGGAGCCTGGTGCGCTGCAGTCCACGGGGTTGCAGAGTCAGGCATGACTGAAAGGATTTGGCAGGCATGGTAGTTTTAATCCTACCTTTTTAAGGAATAGAAGTTGTTTCTTTTATGGGTTTCAAATGCCAGGCAAATTATGCTCATTGTCAGTGGGAACATAAGGAAACATAGTTAACCCTCTGTCCTTAAGTACACATCCTCTTTAGTAGAAAAATGTTCATTTCTGTCCATTCTGGCCACAGCCTAAGAAGATAGGTGACTCTGATGTTGTCTGTGTCTCCAGTAATGTAAATGTCACAGCATAGAGGGTTGGGACCTGATCCCACTATTCAGTCTTCCAGTTTCAAGTCACAAATAAACAATTAAGAAATCAGCAGATGAATGAAACTTTATGAATTAAAAAACAAAGAAGTTGGTGCTGTGTTTTTCAGTCTTCCTACCATGTGTGTATTAATCGCTCAACAGTGTCTGACTCTTTAGAACCCCATGGACTGTAGCCCACCAGGCTCCTCTGTTCATGTAATTCTCCAGGCAAAATACTGAAGTGGGTTGCCATTTCCTTCTCCAGGACATCTTCCTGACCCAGGGATTGAACCAAATTGCCATAAATATTTTAATATGGAAAATTGCAAACCTACAGAAGAAAAGAATATAACAAATTCTAACATTTTCACCAACAACCAGCTTTATCGATTATCAACTCAGGAACATGCTTATTGCACCTTTATTTCTATCCACTTCCTTCAGCCCCATGGCATTCTTTTGAAATTTGTTACCCAGAATATTTCATCTGTAAATATTGCTATTTGTGTCACTAAAAGGTATAGTTCTGAGGCTGGAAGCAGTGCTAGTATTTCTATAGTTTTAAATATACAATCAGGTTTTCAAATATTCCTTATTATCTCATAAAATTTTTGCAGTTAGTTTGTTCAAATCTTGAACAGTGAAACTTAAAGACACTTTTTAATCTATAAATTGCTTCTTTACTTTATTTGTTGAAGAAATTGNAATGTAGAATTCCCCACATTCTGGATTCTGTGAAGAATGAGTTGAACACTATTTTCAATATATTGTTTTTATTAAAAAAATAAAAACACTTTAAAAATTATTTCCTTTCATAAGATCCACCATTTCAAACAACACAAATTAGGAAATTGTTTACCTCAGACTGGGTTTATGTATTATTTTTCTCTATTGAAAACATTTCCCTTTATGTTTGTGTCTATGACAAAAGAACATTAAGGACAAGGAATGATGTATCATGTTGTATGAGGTCAGAGCAATCTTGTTTCCACTGATTATTGCAGATGTGAAAGAATTTAGGGAGGAGTCTGTTCAGTTGCTGGAGAAGGCAATGGCACCCCACTCCAGTACTCCTGCCTGGAAACTCCCATGGACGGAGGAGCCTGGTAGGCTGCAGTCCATGGGTCGCTAAGAGTCGGATGTGACTGAGTGACTTCACCTTCACTTTTCACTTTCATGCACTGGAGAAGGAAAGGGCAACCCACTCCAGTGTTCTTGCCTAGAGAATCCCAGGGACGGGGGAGCCTGGTGGGCTGCCNTAGAGAATCCCAGGGACGGGGGAGCCTGGGGGGCTGCAGTCCATGGGTCGCTAAGAGTCGGATGTGACTGAGTGGCTTCACTTTCACTTTTCACTTTCATGCACTGGAGAAGGAAAGGGCAACCCACTCCAGTGTTCTTGCCTAGAGAATCCCAGGGACGGGGGAGCCTGGTGGGCTGCCATCTATGGGGTCACACAGAGTCGGACACGACTGACGTGACTTAGCAGCAGCAGCAGCTGTTCAGTTGCTTTTGACTGTTGGGGAAAAAAAAAAACCAGAACTCAGTCTAGATACTTATTTTCTTCTTTTGCTTTATGGAATCCATGATCTCCTCAGAGATCACGCTCCTCAGAGATGCCCCATTCACAGTATCCAGCGTGGAGAGTGGAGTGTACGTGGCACCCAGAGCGCAGGAAGAGCTTGTCTCTGGCTCTTCACTGGGGTCCTCAGCCCCGCTGCCAGCTTCCTAAGCCATGCAGTCCAGTGTAGATTAATGAACGCCGGGCCTGAGTCCTGACTTTGAGCTGATTTCCACACTCTGGCCAGTTGCCACCTACTCTCTCTGAATTCCATTTCCTCATCTACATAATATGGGTTGTGTAGTCAACTGTATTCTATCTCAAAATTAATCCGTAAAGGAGAATTTTGTCTCCCACTGACACTGACATTAGGCTTGGCCTTGGGGCTTGCCGTGCCCAAACTTGGGAAGGGGAATGTATCTCACTCAGAAGGCAAGGATTTGACTGGTGGAATATGGCAGAATTGAGCTGTGTAATTTACCGCATCTCTTGTTTCTCTTTTCCTGAGAACTTTCGCCTCCCAAACAGAGCCTACAGAGGCACCAGTGATTTGCAGGGCGTGCAGAGTGAACAAGTCAGTGCTGGCTGTGGGAAGTCACTGGGTTTAAGGGTTCTTTGTCACTATAGCACAGCCAGGCATCCTGCCTGAAAAAGATGGTAAGGCACGCTCTGTCACCTTTACAGGTTGTAGTGAAAAATCAAATACAGACATGTAATTGAAGCTTTTAGTCGATGTGAAACATCTAGCTTCTTCTCTGTACCTAATTTCTTGAACATGTATTTTATATCCTTAATCAGAGTATGCTGCTGAGTCGCTTCAGTCGTGTCCGACTCTGTGCGACCCCATAGACGGCAGCCCACCAGGCTCCCCCGTCCCTGGGATTCTCCAGGCAAGAACACTGGAGTGGGTTGCCATTTCCTTCTCCAATGCATCAAAGTGAAAAGTGAAAGTGAAGCCACTCAGTCGTGTCCAACTCTCAGCGACCCCATGGACTGCAGCCTACCAGGCTTCTCCGTCCATGGGAGTTTCCAGGCAGGAGTACTGGAGTGGGGTGCCATTGCCTTCTCCGAATCAGAGCATAAGCACCCCTAAAGTGAAAGTGAAGTCGCTCAGTCGTGTCTGACTCTTTGCCACCTCGTGGACTGTAGCCTACCAGGATCCTCCATTCATGGGATTTTCCGGGCAAGAGTACTGGAGTGGGTTTCCATTTCCTCCAGGGGATCCTCCTGACCCAGGAATTGAACACCGGTTTCCCCCATTGTAGGCAGACTCTTTACCGTCTGAGCCACCAGGGAAGTACCCCCAAGAAAACATCAAATTATGCAGCATTTTGGTATTTAAAATTAAAAGCCTGAGCAATATTTGTTTGGCCAGTGTTTAAAGTTAAAATTGTGTTAAGCATGTTACTCTGACGAGTATAAGCTCTATGAAATTAGGCAAATCACTTAACTTCTTTGATCTTAGTAAAATTGCTGCCCTGTCCTGCTTTTGGCAGCAAAGGCTACAACTATGTATTTGTTAACATCTTACAACCATATTGGTTTCTTTTCAGTTATAGATGTTTCATTGCATTTTTTTTTCATGTCTGAGGGTCTTTTAGTTTTTATATTAAAACATTTTATTTTTTTATCACTGTTATTTTTTGCTTTCAAAAATCCTCAATCAAAAGTAGCCAGAAAATTAAAACATTAAAAAAATGAGGGTGAAGAGCAAGTAAATTAGAAAAAAAAAAATTGAAAATGTATATTACTGAGTATAAAGAAATATAGAGTACTCTAAATTTTTGATGAGACAGGTATTAAAATACATAGAATCTTAAATGCTTTCATAACACTAAGATAAAATCTTCTAGAAGCAAAGAATTCCTGTTCTTACCAACAAAGTCATGTCTATTTTACTTTCCGTTTGAGCTTCTGACATTTGAATAAATATCTTAACATGTGACCTCATACATCTGCTGCATCCCTCCATCCAACAAGAGATCATTATTCACAGCGGCAGGCTAAGTTGTTATTATAAGCTCAATATTATTATTGAGCACACATTTGTTTCTTCAATCAGACTATAAATATCTCTAATTATACATAGAATATTTTTGACCGTCCAGACTGGATGCATATATGCTGTGCCAGTTTGATGGAAACTTGTCTGCCTCTGGAAAGTTATCACATATCTTGAAGTCACAGAAGCAAATATGACAGACCATCCTTCTGATGTACACTCTAGGCAGATTAAGGCAACATGGTTCAGGATAATTTGGTTGACGGGTATGTCAAGCTATGAAGCTTCCTTCCCTTTATGCTTCCCTTTTGTGTATTTTCCTACAAGATCCAATTTGAAGTTAGCCTTGGTCTGTGATTAAGAAAGATCGTGATGATGGTCTTGGTCATTATTATAATAGAGCAGATGGAACAGTGTGTCATAGGACTGCAAAAGTACCTGCGTCCCAGAAGTAGCTGCAAATTCTGAATTTTGCAGAGACAGTCCTTTCATTTAGGGAAAAACTTATTTAAAGAATATTTTGAATGTGAAAGGGTCAGCACTCCAATCATGCTCCAGGCCTTGTCCCTTAGCAACCGTTTTCCTATTTGCTTGGTGCATGAATCTCCCAGACATAGGTTTTTCTTTCTGCTCACTGCTTCAGTGACACCTCCCTGCAGAGTCCTTTCTTGATCATTTATACAAAATGGTAACTAATGCTGCTCCCTTAATCCCCTGTGTTCCCTGCATTATTATTCTCAATAGTGGTTACTAACACCTGTTGTTATACACTTGTTATGTGTGTTGTATCTTTTTCCCCTCCTTTATCAAATCCTTTGGGGCTGGATTTTCATCTGGTTTATGTATTGCTATATATCCAGACACCAGAAAAGTGTTGATGTTTAAATATTCACTGAACGAAGAGCTGAGTGAAAAGCAAGTTTCAGGCTGGGAAAAGATGACCAGAAATGGGTAAACTGATTTCAAGAAAAATAGGGTCCACTGTTTTATGTTTATTTTTGTTTGTTGGTCTGTTTTTATTTTTTTGTTGTTGGCTGAGGAAGGGCAGAATATCTGAAAGTGATTGAATGTAACTGATTGAGTGCCTTCCTGGAACAGCATCGACTTGGCTTCAACTGCCTTTGGGACTGGGGGCAGCAAGAAGGGTTTGCTACCTTGTAGTGCTGGCTTCTAAGACAGGTAAGGAACTATGCGTCCTAGAAACATTTAGCTCATTGCTTACACTTACTGCCACTAAGGTCATTTGACGTTTCAGTGGTTCTCTGGTAGCCAAGAAGCTCTTGAACTTGAAGTCTCCATACTCACTCAAGTTTATTTCCTTTGTGATATCATTGTTTCCTTTGTTAAGTCTTAGCAAAGTTTCCTGAGGACTTTCTGCCAAGATGGAGTTGGATGGTTGTATGCATCTCCGTCTTGAACGCCTGTGTTAGCTAACAGTACAGAGCAATGGAGTCCAAGGAAGAACTGCCACTGTTTCCACTGGTTCCTCATCTATTTGCCATGACTCATTGGAAAAGACCCTGATGCTGGGAGGGATTGGAGGCAGGAGGAGAAGGGGACGACAGAGGATGAGATGGTTGGATGGCATCACTGACTCAGTGGACATGGGTTTGGGTGGACTCTGGGAGTTGGTGATGGACAGGGAGGCCTGGTGTGCTGCGTTTCATGGGGTTGCAAAGAATCAGACATGACTGAGCGACTGAACTGAACTGATGGGACCGGATGCCATGATTTTAGTTTTTTGAATGTTGAGTTTTAAGCCAGTTTTTCCACTCCTCTTTCACGTTCACCAAGAGGGTCTTTAGTTCCTCTTTGCTTTCTGCCATTAGGTTGGTGTCATCTGCATATCTGAGGTTATTGATATTTCTCCTGGAAACCTTGATTCCAGCTTGTGCTTCATCCAGCCCAGTGTTTCTCATGATGTACTCTGCATATAAGTTAAATAAGATGGTGACAGTATACAGCCTTGATGTACTCCTTTCCTGATTTGGAACCAGTCCGTTGTTCCATGTCCAGTTTTTACTGTTGCCTCTTGACCTGTATACAGATTTCTCAGGAGGCAGGTAAGGTGGTCCAATATTCCCATCTCTTGAAGAATTTTCCACAGTTTGTTGTGATCCACACAGTCAAAGGCTTTAGTATAGTTAATGAAGCAGAAGTAAATGCTTTTCTGGAATTCCCTTGCTTTTTATATGATCCAGTGATTTTATTACACATTCTATTACCATGAGTTCTTACACATTTCTCTAGGAAAGGCTACCCACTCCAGTATTCTGGCCTGGAGAATTCCATGAACTGTATAGTCCATGGGGCCTCAAAGAGTCTGGCATGACTGAGCAACTTTCACTTTCACTTTCTCCTCCAGTTAAGTTTTCTTAGTCTGATACTCTTTAATAAGACTGGTTGCAAGCAATAGGGAGCCAGGCCCAGATATCAGGAAGCTTTTCAGTATGTATAGTTGTCGACTATTGTTTTTCATGTGATTACTTATAGCAAAATGTAATATTTGTTGACTACTACTGGTCTGCTTACCAGTAAATGAAAGGAGAGCTCGTGGTCCCCTGCTTTGGAGCAAACTAGGCTAGTTAGAGCAGCAGTTACATGAAGAGCAGTGACAGGTGAGACGGGTCATCCCAGTGATGCAAAGAAAAGTCTGTGTTCAGATAAGGGTGTGGGGCAGAAATCACGGCAATATACGCGTTGGCTAGGATCCTCAAGTGTATTTACTGGAGGGCTCCAAACTCTTGATCCGCAGAAATTAGGGGACTGGGCTACCATGGAGAAGGGGAAAGCTAAGGTACATCTGATGCGAAGAGTTGACTCATTGGAAAAGACTCCGATGCTGGGAGGGGTTGGGGGCAGGAGGAGAAGGGGACGACCCAGGATGAGATGGCTGGATGGCATCACAGACACGATGGACGTGAGTCTGAGTGAACTCCGGGAGATGGTGATGGACAGGGAGGCCTGGCGTGCTGCGATTCATGGGGTCGCAAAGAGTCGGACACAACTGAGCGACTGAACTGAAGGTATACTCAGGTTGTTAGTAAAGAAATCAGCTATTGCTCTGTTTCTTATTCTATGCCAGATGCTGCACTAAATACATGCCATGGCTTCTTTAATTTTCACTGGAACGCTGTGGAATAAATGCCCTATTCAGTGCTGCCATCTCCATGTTAACTACGGCAGGCTTGATAAAAATCTGAAATTTTTTCTCTATTTAGGTGTTCGGTTATCATTTCCTTGAGCTGTCCAAAACTGGACATGGTCTTTAGGAAGAAGGAACTATCCTTATCAGCTTTCTCAATAGCCAGAACAAAGTTACTTTCTCAATGAGAAAGCAGTGTTCCCTTGACAGAAGACAAATGCATTTGTCTTTATTCCTGTGGAATCTCATCTGTGCAGCTTATTTTTTCATATATGCCAAATGTCTCATTGATGTGAAAGTTGAGAGCAGATCAGTTTGGAGTTTCTGGTGGATTTTTAACAATTAAGGATATGTAAAGGGCAAAGCCAAAAAAAAAAGTTTTTACCAGTTAAATATACTTTCAACTTTTCACAATGGATGTTGTATACAATCCAAGAAAGCATTTAAAACAATGAATATTCAACTGCATTAGCTTGATTGGACAGAAAACCAATACAAATTAAATAGAACTGAGACATTTGGGTCTAGAATTTGATCCCCGCTCGCATTTATTTACATGATTTGGCCCATTTCCTTTACTTTCTCCTCCGCCATCCCTCAACTTTTATTTTCCGTTTTAGGATGTTTTGGTACAATTTGTATCGGTTGTTCTCCTCTGATCTTACACTCTTGATTTATTTTCCCTCAATTAAGCATGTTACCTTAAATCACTTCAGGCCACATGAGATTGAGGAGACTACAAATAAAATTCTTCTTCATTCATTAGCCTATGACCCTATTCAATCAGGAGAAAAGTAGGCTCCACAATCTTTCCCTCTCTTTATCCCATATTTCTTTCTCTAGTTCAGATTCATGTATACATTCTGAGGGTCTATGAAATCAGCTGGCTGAGTGGAGCAAAGGTCAATGAATTTACCAGACTTGGTGCGTCAGCTTCGCAAAGACGTATTTCTTAGTTGCATTCTCTTTTCCCCACACCCTAATAAGCCCTCTAACGGAGTAATGTATTGAACAGTGCTTGTGTAGGGGCAGATTAAATGCCTTCTACATTTCTTTTAGCACTAACTTTCTAGACTTTAAGGTTCTATGATGCTGGGTGATTCCTTGCTGTACAGCAAAAGAAGATGGCTTTTCACTTACAGAAGAGTTCCATAAGGGAATCTGGCAATCAGTCTTTGATGTGGTGATAGAAGGTACTAGGTTCTTTCCATCCTGTTACTCGAGCATCCTTTAGGGTATTCAACTGCTCTGCATTTAGGTGGAAAGCAGGGGGAGGTGTAGAGACGGTATGCATTATTCCCATCCAAAGTCCATTATCAAGAACTAATCACAAGACACTTTAATTCAGTTATTACTTATAAACACAGCCCCTGGATAGGTAGCTGCTTCCTATGAATGATTCTAAACTGTATCTTAGTATAGAAGAGGGATCAAAGTTTTTGTACAGTTTCTTTCTGTGCCACATGTGAATTATGATTTGGAGATATAAAATATCAAAATTGATTTTCATAGTGTATAAGGCAGTTAAGGATCAATGAAAAATTGAAATCTAGTCAAATTTTAGTGACCTAAATTCATAGTAAAACCTGTCCTTAGGAAAAAAAATAAAGGAAAACATCAAGGATTAATATATAATGCTTTCTATAAAAGGGGGTTCCCTGGTGGCTCAGATGGTAAAGAATCTGCCTGCAATGCAGCAGCCCCAGATTCGATCCCTGGGTTGGGAAGATCCCCTGGAGAAGGAAATGGCGACCCACTCCAGTATTCTTTTCTAGAGAATTCCATGGGCAGAGGAGCCTGGCAGACTACAGCCCATGCAATCAAAAGAAGTTGGACACAACTGAGCAACTAACACTTTCACGGTCCACTTTCTATAAGATGGAGAAATAGATTTAAACCAGGGAAACATCCTCAAACTTTGTCACAGATTTTTAGAGTAAGTTAGTTTTGACTATTTATATTCTTTGACAGGGGCTCCCCAGGTATCTCAGTGGTAAAGAATCTGCCTGCCAAAGTAAGAGCTGCAAGAGCCAGAGTTTTGATCCTTGGGCCGGGAAGATCCCCTGGAGGACAAGATGGCAACCCACTCCAGTATTCTTGCAAGGATAATCCCGTGAAGAGAGGAGCCTGGCAGACTACAGCCCAGGGGGTCACAAAGAGTTGGCCATGACTGGGCACACAGTCTTTGACATGTTCTTTTAAATGAAAAAGTAAATCTCATAACTTCAAGTTCAAATAAGAAATAGTTCAGAAATGAATTAGAGAAAGTTTATTGAAAAAAATTTTCAAATTTTATGTAAATGACCAATGTGGAATATCTCATAGGCTGATAGAAAAAGACATCAGAGTAGAGCTCTCAGGAAGGGCCTTAGCAAAATACAAATGAAGAAAAAGATCCATCGGTGTTTAAAGTGTCAGTGATAAAGACCTTAAGAGCAGTGCATTCTGCAATTCGTAATCAATTTATTAACTGATCAAATTAATGAATGACATTTTCATGTAGGCTTTCTAGAAGATCATTTACTTGCTTCCCTCAAGCTTATTAAAATTCCTTTGTATTACTGAAGTGGATTAAATATTAGATTTCCTCTTTTTTTTAAGTTTTAGAAGAATCTTAATGATCTCTTAATACTTGACCCAAACGGGAGAAAAAATAAAGAAAAAATTTAAAAATTTCAGTTAGATAGATCAAGACAGTTAGTAGCAAACATTGCAAACTTTATTCCCTATTCCATTTTAATCTTTACTCAGATGCTCATTCTTTGTGGCTTCATGGACTGTAGCCCACCGGGTTCCTCTGTCCATGTGATTTCCCAGGCAAGAATACTGGAGCAGGTTGCCATTTCCTCCTCCAGGGGACCTTCCTGACCCAAGGATCAAACCCACATCTCCTACATTGCCTGCATTGGCAGGCGGACTCTTTGTCACCAGTACCACCTTGGAAGCCTATTTTAGTCTTTAGAAAAATAAAAATTACCTCTAGGAATTACTGACCAACAAACATGTTCATGAATATAATTTGCAGATTATTTAAATGTAGATAGAGGCCAAAACTATAAATTTTGCCCACTTTGGTTCATAAATACATTTTTTCTTGCCAGTTACCTCATTTGGTTCAAGTAGACCAAATGTTTTAGCAATAATCTTGCTAATTTTTAGCAAGACTATTATTTTAGCAGAAACATTCTTGTAGAGGTCCTTGAAGCATTGCAATAGAAGTGTCCCTTCTGAGTTATAACTGGGTTTGTTTACAGACACCTCTAGCTGTCAGTCCCTGTGGTTGAGGGACTATTCTGGATTCCAAAGCCTGAGTTCACGACACAGAAAGTCCAGGCAACCACTGTGTACATTATACAAAGCCTGCTCTGAGCTGGGAGCACTCATGTCACTGGTGACTGTGTGCCCCAGACAGAGTACAGCCCTGCGCCCCAATCCAATTATCCTTATCATTAGTGGGAATCCAGCTTGCTTTAACTTTTCATCACTCTTAGTCATCTAGGAGACCCACACAGGTTCCTTTGCCAAGAATGTCAAAATTTTTATTTTCACGCTGATGGAAATCAAACACAGTCTCTCTTCATTCCATCAAAAACACTGGTGAGGCCAATATCAGAACACTGGAGGTTAACATATCTCATGTCTCTAATTTCCACAACCTGCATTTTAAAACTCCATTCTATGTAGGGAATGTACATGCGGACTGACTATACAATAAACAGGGTGATGCAACTTTGGTTGAGTGCAAAGCATCCTGGCTCTTCCTTGTATTGTCTATAAAACTAGCTGCACATTGATTTTGGTTCTCAAAGTTGACACCATCAAGAATCCATGGTGTTTCTTTCCCTTCAGATGTGAGTGAACTTGGCTATCAGAATTTACTAAGAAGAAGTTTCAGAAGTTGAGGGTTGGGAAAATCATATTTACTGTCTGCTATACTAGACACAGTACACATTCACAGCTGATTTTATTTCCATGGCTATCCAGCGAAGCAGGTAGACTTATCATTTATGGAAAAGAAAACCATTTCAGAGCTAATAAGTAGTCCCAAGATTTTGCAATTCTGAAGTAGTATTTATTTTACATTACTAATCTGAAAATAAACTCTTAAGTAATTTTATAATAATTCTATAGTTCATGATCAAAGATAGGGGTTATCACGATTTAGAATTTCTGCTCAGCATGTGATAATGAAGTCTGCAGTGAACACGAAGCCTAAATGATTGTGCATATTATAAAGCAACCTTGGTAGTTCTAGAATCATTGATAAATGATTGAAGGGAAGGAGAGTGTTGACAAGGATAAGGCTGGTCAAGGGTATGCCTATTTAAAATGGAGACATTTTAAGTTTCCAGTGTGAAGAAGATCAATAACATAATCTGATTTGTGTTTTAGGGAAGATACTGGAAACCAGAAGACCATTACTTAGCCTTCCAAAATTCAGAGCAAGAGAAGAATAAAATTCTCAATGAATGACTTATCCGGGGGGACATTTACTCATTTAATTAGGTATTTGAAGTACTAAAGTAGCTTTCAGTTGGAGCAGTTGGCTAACACTCCCTTTAAAAAAATCTTTTATTTTTAGATAGTTATAGATTTGTAGGTAGTTTAAAAAAATCTATAGGAAATATTGTGAACCCTTCATCCTGCTACTTCTAAGGTTCAGACATTGTAAAATTATTAGTAATATGCTTCTGGAAGAAAAATATGCTTCTTCATGCTTTACACTGTATATTAAAATTTTTTGGCTCTTTTTTTTTTTGGCCTGTGGTGCACCGCTTGTGGGAACTTAGTTCCCTGACCAGGGATGGAACCTGGGCCCTCCACAGTGAAAATGTGGAGTCTTAACCACAGGACCACCAGGGAATTCCCTGTATACCAAATTGATCATAATTCCAAAGTGATTATAATTTTAAAATAAGCAACAATATTATAAAACTACTAAGGGAAAATAAGTATATAGTTACAGCCTCTTAAACAAACTGTTGAATGCAACACAGAAAGTGAATGCCCTAAAGGAAAAAAAGATTATATATTTTACATATACTTTTGTAAAGTTCTTTATGTTAAAACACACACATCTAGCAATAGCCACCTCTTGTAGCTGAAGGGGAAGCAAGAGCATATGTTCAGAAAGGGTAGATAATGAATGCCCCAGCCTTTCTCAGTAGATAAAAAAATGGAGAATGATTCGGAGTGATGCTTTGAGATTTTGAGATCATTCCAGGGTAAAGCAGTCAGGTCTACCTGCTTTGTTCAAAGTATACTGCAGATTCCTCTTGCTCTGCATCTCAAATCTGGTTAATTTTCTGTATAATCAAATTTTGAGGTGTAGTTTGCATATCAGTCTGTGTCGCTTTCTTGCAGAGAATCAATGACTGATTTCTCAAAAATTTCAGAGTCAAACTTTACTTTTCTTTTTTGCTTAGTATGTATGGCCCTAACAATTTGACCTCTGTGCATTGCTCTTGAATCATCTGCTGACCTCTCTTGACTCCACATATACGAAAGATGTGACGTTTTCCTAGTGCTTTCCAGTACCCTTGCCTGGAATATCCCATGGACAGAGGAGTCTGGTAGGCTACAGTCCATGGGGTCACAAAGAGTTGGACATGGCTGAGCGACTTCACTACTTTTCACTAATGTTCCAGCCTTTCTTTTAGGTTGGGGACTGAGCTTTTATTCAGGTGCCTTTCATCTATTTCCCCTCTCTCCTCCTAAGAAATAATACTTGGCCACCCTTCAGCTTAAGGAAATCTACTCTTAGAAACCTTCCTATAATCTCCTTTTCACCTTGATATCAAAGCTATACTCTTTTCTTTTTTCACTCATTGCTTCTTAATCATTAAAAAAAAAAAAAA
>SJYQ01001052.1:1503741-1588337 GCA_006410935.1 Redunca redunca
TGGGTGTCACATTATTTTAAAGGAATAAAGGCATCTGTACATATATTAAAATTTTTTTCCTCCTAATTATCAGTTCAATAAATTCCTGTTTTGGTACAGGAAGTGGAGAAGTTCTAATTGATGTACTGTGGATTATTTTTGAATGACTGCATCTGAGTCTAGTATAGTCATTTTACTCTTCAACTAGTATGGAGATTGTGATTTTATACGTACGGCCAGATTTAAGCTTCTGGAGGAAAAGACTGTTTGCCTGGTCTCTGTATTCCCAGGTAGCACCAACCATAGATTATCACATATCGTTGACACTCTTCAATTGTGTATTTGTTTTGAACTCACAAAGGCAAAGATGTAAGTGTCAGGTTTTTTTTTTTTTCCACATCTCATCTTTCACCAAATTCTTCTCATATCTCTTGCATGTGGGGGTTCAGGCTACAAACAAGAACATTTTCTTCTATTTCCTACAATGAAACTGAAATGGAAATTTAACTCAGATTGTGCTCTTGACATCCCTACTTAGGCTGTTCTTAATCAATGCAGTTGTTATTTCTAAGCCAGTTGTTGTAATTATATTTTTGTTGGCTTTCTTCATTATATTTCTTCTCCAGATGGTCCACAATTTAGGTTTTTTGGCTTCCTTCCTAATATCAAACTATAGGAATGTTACACCATCTTCTTTTAAAAACAAAATCTCAATTGGTTTCTTATTTGCCAATGGCTAGAGCTTTGAAAGTCCTCCTCCTGGGGCCCTTCGTATTTCAATGATTTCATTATGGAAGGGAACTCCCTTGGGAGATCCTGGTTTTCATTTTAGTCTGAACAACGTTCTGGCAAAACTCTGATACCATGGATTAGATTTTGACATCCTTACTTTTATCTAAAACATTATAAAAGCATTCTTCTCTGGAAATTCTGCTGAATTGAAACTCATGAACTGACTCATGACAACATTAACTGGAAAACAAGGCCATTTTTCACAAAGCAAGCAAGAATAGTAATCTGCAGTGAGAGGTTTTGAAGAGTTTGTAGCTCAAATACAAGGGCGTTTTGAGAGTGTGTCTAAATTTTAAAGAATGTCAGCTCCTGTTCATTTATTTAACACTAGGAAGGCCCACACCAGTGTATAAATTCTCTGTGCTCAGTGTTCCTTTTATTTTAAAATATTACACAGAGTCTCATTTTTGTTTCCCACTGAAAATGAAATAAGCTAATTCAGGTAATGAAAAAATGCCTGATTAAAAAAAGAAAACACTTCAATAAATGTAATCATCATTATTATGTTATTGCTAGAAGTAGTAGTAGTATCTACTGTTCTGGCAATAAATATTGTCTAACAAAATTATTGTGTTTATATGTAATTAGTAGGATTTGCCTTTGGTGATATCTTCCTGCCTGTCTTTAAAAAAATGAACAGTAAGAACCAAATCGCATATAGTTTTTTACGTGATCAGCTAATTTAGCTTAGTCTGTGGACCAAAATTCTTGAAGTGATGTTTAATCCTGACATTTCAAACTTTAGCACTTTAACAGTGAGAGAATAATTGGGAAATAAGCGAAAGTTTCTGTTAGGAGAAAGAAAGAAGGAATTGGGAAGGGAAAGTTAGAGAAGCGCAGTTGGCTTTTAGAAAGCTCCAGAAAAATCTGAGAGAGGGATCCCTTGTCATTGTTAATCACATGCTGGCATCCATGATGTTACTTCAGAAGCAGCTGTCTTCATAGCTGGAGGCGACTTCCAATCGTTCAAAGAGATGATTCTGAATTGTCACACAGGTAGATGACACCGTCATTTTGTGTAATAGAACCTACTATAGTCATCTATAGTAGGTGGCGCCAATGCTGAACATGATGGGTCCATGTTATTACCACCTTATTTACCAGCATAGTCCCTGCAGCTATCATGATGCCCAACCACTTTATTGAGCTGGTTTTCTGTCAAAACTTGTGGACTGAAAGAGTAAATGAATGAATTGAAAAAAGAAATAAACATCATGTAGTTGACATATTTATACCTTTCACAGTTAAAAATAATAAACATATAGATAGTGGCTCTGAAATTTAACTAAATCACCTAGGAACTTAAAAATTCTAATTCTCAGGCTGTGTTCCAGACCACTTAAATCAGAATCTCTAGAAGTGGGATCAAGGCCTCAACTTTTTTTTAAATAACGTTTTCAGGTATTTCCACCAGGCAACCCATGTTGATAATGACTGGTCTAAAAAATTCAAAGGACAGAGAAGTCTTGCAGACTATAGTCCATGGGGCCAAAAGGAGCTGGACATGGCTGAACACAGATTCACCCATGCACTCATTGGTTTGGGTCTGCTGCTGCTGCTGCTAAGTCGCTTCAATCGTGTCCGACTCTGTGCGACCCCATAGACAGCAGCCCACCAGGCTCCCCTGTCCCTGGGATCCTCCAGGCAAGAACACTGGAGTGGGTTGCCATTTCCTTCTCCAATGCATGAAAGTGAAAAGCGAAAGTGAAGTCGCTCAGTTGTGCCCAACTCTTAGCGACCCCATAGCGACCCCATGGAGGGGCCTGGTAGGCTGCAGTCCATGGGGTCGCACAGAGTCGGACACGATTGAAGCGACTTAGCAGCAGCAGCAGCAGACCCAAACCAATGAGTGAATGGGTGAATCTGTGTTCAGCCATGTCCAGCTCCTTTTGGCCCCATGGACTATAGTCTGCAAGACTTCTCTGTCCTTTGAATTTTTTAGACAGGAGTACTGGTGTGGGTTCCCATTTCCTCCTCTAGGGGATCTTCCCTACCCCAGAATCAAACGAGTCTCTTGTGTCTCCTGCATTAGCAGGCAGGTTCTTTACCAACTGCACCACCTGGAAAAACCAACAGAACATGGCAAATGGAATCCAAAGCAAAGCCTGATGCAAAGGAATCAAAACTGCCTCGTGAATCATTGCTATTGATGATGAATTTGATTTCAAGTTACTTCACCAAATGTCTTTATGTCTGAATGTTCAAGTCCTCAATGTTCACATTTTAGGATAGTGATTACTCAAAGTCATATGTTGAATGAAAAGAAAAAAAAAGTGAGGACAGTCTAGAGATCTCTGAGACAACATTAAATGCACTACATTAAGGAGCCACATTGGGTTAACTAAGGGATGGTTAAAGGAGGGCTTTAAGAGGTGAATGACGTAATCAGAATTATACTTAAATAGATGATACTGCCAGTGATATAAAAGAAGATTTGACAGGAACAACCAGTTAGGACACACATGTATGTGCCTAGAAAAAAAAGGTAATAATGACACAGAGGATAACAGCTTTGAGAAAAACTGAAATAAGGACCTTGCCAACTGATGTTGAGGAGTGCTGAGTCACAGAGAGAGAGTACCCAGACTCCCTACACCCATAGCTTGGGCAAGTGTGGGTTCAAGGGTCTAACTCAGAAACAAATTATAGATAAAAGTGTAATGTCAGGAAGAAATTAATAAATGTAGTGTTGGGCATGTTGGATTCAAGATGTTGGATGAAGAATGCTGAAGTCTAGCAGATATTCAGATATACACACTTGAAACCAAAGCTGATGGTCTGTCTAAAGAGAGTGATTTAGGAATCTTTAGTGCAGGTCTGTTTCAAAAATCATCCTAGTGACTTGAAAGAGTCTGCAGAATCAGAAGAGCAAAGGGCTAAAGACAGAAATGGAAGGAAGCACAAGGGTGGGCAAGGGAGGAGGCGTCTGGAAAGGCAGAGTGACAGCTGTGGGTGGGAGGCCAGAGCTACACGGAGCGTTTTAAAGGGTTGGAGGTACTGACAGATGAAGCAGAGAATGGATTCATGAATGCCAACAAATAGCTGCTGGATTTGACAGCTGGGAAGTTACTGCTGACTTTAGTAATGGTAGTTTTGCCTGGGTTGTAGGGGCAGAAACCACCTTCAAGGTTGAAAGAGAGAAAATGATTACGTGGAATAAAGTCACGTCTGCCCTTTCAAAGAGTTTGTGTGAGAGAGTCGGAGGAGAGTGGGGGTGTGATGAGAAGGAGCTATGGGATCAAGACAAGATTGCTTAGTTATTCTTCATCTTTTTCTGTAGATTTAGGATGAGGCACAGGGGGATGCTTTAACAAAAGAAGGTATCAACCATAATTATCTGAGAAACTAAAAATACAGAAAAGATGGTCGGACGGTTGAAAAGATAGTCATCGAAAAGACTCTGTGACAGTATTGCTATCAGTACCCAGATCTTTCCTTTCATGATGCTCTCCATCAATCTCATTTGTAGGCAAGGTCAACTTCACTCTTGTACATTACCTGTCCTCAGGCCCACATTACGTCATATAGAGATAATGATGTTGACAACCAATAAAATTGATTGAATACACCCTGTGACCTAGGCACTGTGTTACGTTTTACACATAATGAGTAACTGAGAAAAAACCATTAAAGTCAACAGTATTTACCCAACTTACAGATGGAAAACTAAGGCTCAGAGTGCTGTGAACAAATCTCTGAGTGAATAGCTACTGGGACTTAAATCCAGCTCTGTCTGGATCCAAAGGCGGCACTGTTTCCACTGAACCCAGCTAACTTGACTCCTGAAATTGTTGTTGTGTGTTAGTCGATCTGTCGTGTTTGACTCTTTGCCACCGCGTGGACTGTAGTCTGCCAGTCTCCTCTGCCCATGGAATTCTCTAGGCAAGAATCCTGGAATGCATAGTCATTCCATTATCCAGGGGATGTTCCTGGCCCAGGGATCGAACTGGGGTCTCCTGCATTGCAGGAGGCTTCTTTGCCACCTGAGCCACCGGGGAAGCCCGCCTTGACTCCTGTAATATTTGTGTTAAGTGCGTGTGTCATCTTGACAAGTATCTGGCAGTGACCAGTCCTTCTCTTAGCTGTTCAGGGAGGTAAAGTCTGTATCCAGCCCCTCGGGCTTTTACATCCTGAGAGTAAAGGCTGAGCAATCTGTAACGCTAATTGCCCCTCGATGCACTAAAGCAGATTCAAATTCAGTAAATCAGAGTTCTTCTGCTCCTTCCAAGTGCTCATAGCAAAGCATCTGATGCATGCCTTTCCTAAGCTTTCCTTATTACTACTAGTTACTAAAGAGAAAGGCAGAAAGATTGGCTATTTGGAGTGGCTTTCTAATAAAGGACACTACAAGCCTTAAGACATAATAAAGCATTGTATTACTTTTAGGGCCTTAGTTTATTTGAGTTTGGCTTGGCTGAATTTTAGCTAATATACTTTGCAAACAATCTATATTTTAAGTAAGTACCTTTTAAATTTCACTGCCGCTTCTTTATAGAGGCGTTTGGAAGAGCAAAGGAAGGACTGTGTATACATGAATCATGCCATTAGAGACTGTTCTCTGACGCAGGCACTTCATACATACTGCAATGAATGACCGTCCACTGAGGGCTACAAACATGCTTTACCAAAGATGCCCATGGGGAAATTCATGGGGCCAAAGGCACTCTCTCTGGAAAATGAAATAATGTTTGGGAGATCCAAGCTAGATATAAATACTGACCGTTCTTCTTGAGTAGCAGATATAGCAACCCTCATAACCTCAAGGCGTGACAGGGTGTGTGGGTGGACATACATGCCCTCATGTCTCTAATGACAGCTTGACAGCATGCATTTCAGCTGCAACCTTTATAATTCACTTTTGGAGCATGTTTATTGATTTTAAAAGAATGAAGACCGTCGAGTGAGATATTGCTCAGCTGTGGTTATGACAGTCTATAAAAAACAAAAGCATAACCCACAATCACAACTTGATACTTTAGGTGAAAGAATTCACCAAAAATTCTTGCTTGCTCTTGCACTTATCTGACATTTAGATTGTATGAACACTGTCTTTTCTTTTTGTAAAATTTATTCATTTAATGAATATTTGGTGCCTATTCTGTGCTAGGTCTTGGATGTACAGTACTGCATCATGTTGACTGAGATCTTTTTTCCTGTGACTTTGGCTTTCTTATTGGGAATAAACTGTAAGCAAATAACTGTAAGGGTGTTCAGTTCAGTTCAGTTGCTCAGTTGTGTCCGACTTTTTGCGACTCCATGAATCGCAGCACACCAGGCATCCCTGTCCATCACCATCTCCCAGAGTTTACTGAAACTCATGTCCATTGAGTTGGTGATGCCATCCAGCCATCTCATCCTCTGTCATCCCCTTCTCCTCCTGCCCCCAATCCCTCCCAGCATCAGAGACTTTTCCAATGAGTCAACTCTTTGCATGAGGTGGCCAAAGTACTGGAGTTTCAGCTTTAGCATCATTCCCTCCAAAGAAATCCCAGGGCTGATCTCCTTTAGAATGGACTGGTAGGATAACCTTGCAGTCCAGGGGACTCTCAAGAGTCTTCTCCAACACCGCAGTTCAAAAGCATCAATTCTTTGGTGTTCAGCTTTTTTCACAGTCCAACTCTCACATTCGTACATGACCACTGGAAAAACCACAGCCTTGACTAGACGGACCTTTGTTGGCAAAGTAATGTCTCTGCTTTTGAATATGCTATCTAGGTTGGTCATAACTTTCCTTCCAAGGAGTAAGAGTCTTTTAATTTTATGGGTGCAATCACCATCTGCTGTGATTTTGGAGCCCCCCAAAATAAAGTCTGACACTGTTTCCACTGTTTTCCCATCTATTTCCCATGAAGTGATGGGACCAGATGCCATGGTCTTCATTTTCTGAATGTTGAGCTTTAAGCCAACTTTTTCACTCTCCTCTTTCACTTTCATCAAGAGGCTTTTTAGTTCCTCTTCACTCTCTGCCATAAGGGTGGTGTCATCTGCATATCTGAGGTTATTGATATCTGAAATTATTGACAATTGTATATGACATTGAAAATTTTGATCAATATTGTGAAGCACAAGAGGTCAGGAGAAAGTAAATGGGGATATAATTTTTATTAATAAAGACCTCCTTGAGGAAACTAGCATTCAGAATAACAACTGAAGTAGAGTTAACCAGGTCTACAGAACAGTTAGAATTCCCTGTGCCACATGGACACATAAGAGAATCACATTTTTTGTGAATCAATGCTACTTATTTGAGATAGGCACGAGCGGTAAGGAACTTGCCTGATAACACAGGAAGCATAAGAGATGTAGGCCCAATCCCTGGGTCTGGAAGATCTCCTGGAGGAGGGCATAGCAACCCACTCCAATATTCTTGCCTGGTGAATCCCATGGACAGAGGAGCCTGGTGGGCTACAGTCCATGAGGTCGCAAAGAGTCAGAGATGACAAGTGACTTAACACACACACACACACACACACACACACACACACATCTCGAAAGAAGCTGCTGCAAGATGGAAATCAGTATGTATTGAAGATGCTGATGCGTGCCAAAAATTTTCCATATTCTTCTCATTATAATGTTGGTGTGATTATTCTCATTTTACAACAACAACAACAACAATAAGAATAACAACAAAAGCTGAGGTTTAGACTGAATACATTATCTGAGGTGGTAGCTTCAGAACTGATTGAAGGTATCAACAATTGTTATTTTTTTCTTTATATCACCAGCATGATCCATAACATAGTTTGGTAAGTCTTGTTTCCTTAGTGTTAGTTTTAAACATAGATATCCATATAACCACACAGGCACAGAAAGACAATCATACACACACACACACACACACACACACACACAAACACACACACACATCTATCCATGAATACCTGGGTTTTCTTGGTTAAATACATTGGGCATTTGAAGGTAAGCAAGAACTTCCCTGGTAGCTCATATGATAAAGAATCTGCCTGCAATGAAGGAAACCTGGGTTCAATCCCTGGGTTGGGAAGATACTTTGGAGGAGGAAATGGCAACCCATTTCAGTATTGGTTCCTGGAAAATTCATGGGGAGAGGAGCCTGGTGGGCTATAGTCCATGAGATCACAAAGAGTCAGATATAACTGAGTGACTTTCACTTTCTTTCTTTCTTTTCTAATGCTACCCCAGCTTGTAGCACAAATAGATATGTACTGAGAGTCCCCAAGCAGTGTGCTGTGTCTTTAGAGGGTCAATATAAAACATCCCACTTCCTGATGCAAATTCAAAATGAACAAAAAGTAGTTGTTAGAAAAATTTTTGTTAGATAATTTTTGTTTTGTTTTTACCATTTTGTTAGAGAAATGGAAATCAAAATACCAGCTTTGATACCTAAAAAGCTGAATTGGAGAAACTGACTTTAGATCTATACCTTTGCTGGGCTTGCTAATTCAATCTCAGAATTAGATTTATCCAGCCAGTCTCTGACAAGGCTGGATAACTAGTAGCTCACACCTACAGGGCCTGGTCCATGTAGAGACCAACACCAGGAAGAATTCTTCCTGCAAAGATGGATCCATGAAAATAGGAAAGGCAAAGCAATTAATTTTATAATCATCAGCTCCTTCTCCCAAATACATCCACCAGGCAAGTAATTCTTTCCCAGGATATTAAGGCCACAGAGAGGCTTGGAGTATGTTCCTAATGGAACTTCCTCCAGGTGGAAATAGGAAAGTGGAGGAAAAGAGTTTCTAAATTATATGAAATAGACAAAATATCCCAGATTTTTAAAACTCAATTTTATTTTTCAGAGAAGTTTGAGGTTCATAGCAAAACTGAACAGAGTATAGAGAGTTACCATCTACCCTCTGGAAACTGATTTTTTTCTTTCACATCTCATGATAAGAATAAACTTTTGAACATTTCATTCAGCACTACAAATTGCTCTATGTATTTGTTAATTTAAGGTTTACATAAACCTGGTAATAGAGACACATGCCTGTGTGCTCAGTTGTGTCTGAAACTTTGCTACCCAATGGACTGTATCCAACCAGCTTCCTCTGTCCATGGGATTCTCCAGGCAAGAATACTGGAGTGGATTTGATGATTTCTATCATTAATATTTGGAGAAAGAAATGGCAACCCACTCCAGTACTCTTGCCTGGAGAATCCCATGGAGGAGGAGCCTGGTAGGCTACAGTCCATGGGGTCGTAAAGAGTCTGACACGACTGAGCGACTTCACTTCATCGTTAATATTTCATACTTTAAAGAATCCATGACTCTAGGCAAACACCTGCCATCCAGATAGCAGCAGCCGGAAGCCTGATACACTGCCCCATAGATAGATCTTAGTGGATATTACCCCTTTGTTATTCTACCCCAGATTTTGTGTGATGTTATCCTCTACTGAAGACTACAATGTTTGTAAATCATTTTAGGATATGTTCCAGAAGTCTGAGCACAATGAACGTGTCCTTATTTCTCCAATGGTAACATTTCCTGTCTCCTATGGTACTTTTTCAGTAATTTCCCATATATTATTCTGATCCTTTTGAAAGGGGTGATGGCAACCTTAGCTGAAATGAGAAAAGAAAAGAAAAAAAAATTGTTTTGTAGCACAAGTTACTACATTATTGCACATTCATTTTCTCTAGGAAATTTAATTAATTATTGAGTAAACATGCTTTCTATTGATTCTATGTTGATTGCTTTATAATATGAATAATGGAAGCATACCATAATGTTATTTTAGCACAGTAGATTGGAGGCTCTATTGTGGAAGAAATAGAATAAAAGATATTGGCATTTCATGGAAGGAGGGTGTCTGTCTCCATGTGAAAGAGGATGACTTGCTATACTCTCAAAAATAAACAAATTATGATGGGAAGGAAGAGTCATATTAGCAACAAGGTTTGGATTCCATAGAGGACTTTATTAGTCACTGAGCTTCTTGATGATGTCACAGTACCCCTTAAACATTACTATTTACAATAAATGACTATCTAGAACCAGCTCTAAATGCTCTGTGTAACCCCTGATTTTCAAATCAAAGGGAAGAGAGAGTAATCAGACATGTTTACTATGCTTCTCCCCACCTAGAATCTGTGCTCCTGTGTGTGTAGCAAGTTTTATAGCAAAACCACTACAATGAGTATAAGGAAGAAAACTTGCTCTATGAAACTTAGCAGAAATCCAAAATTAATGGATTCACTGTTGCAAATTTTTTTGTCTTTTTAACTAATTTATTTTTAATTAGAGGATAATTGCTTTGCAGTGTTGTGTTGGTTTCTACCATACAGCAACATGAATTTGCCATAGGTCTACATATGGTCCCTTCTTCTTGAACCTCTTTCCCACCGCTGCCCCACCCCACCCCTCGAATCATCACAAAGCACTGGGCTGAGCTCCCCATGTTATACAGCGATTTCCCACTAGCTGTTTAACACCTGGTAATGTGTATGTATATGTCAAAAAAGCAAAAGAGTTCCAGAAAAACATCTATTTCTGCCTTATTGACTATGCCAAAGCCTTTGACTGTGTGGATCACAACAAACTGGAAAATTCTTCAAGAGATGGGAATACCAGATCACCTGACCTGCCTCTTGAGAAACCTGTATGCAGGTCAGGAAGCAACAGTTAGAACTGGACATGGAACAACAGACTGGTTCCAAATAGGAAAAGGAGTACATCAAGGCTGTATATTGTCACCCTGCTTATTTAACTTATATGCAGAGTACATTGGAGAAGGCAATGGCACCCCACTCCAGTACTCTTGCCTGGAAATCCCATGGATGGAGGAGCCTGGTAGGCTGCAGTCCATGAGGTCGCTAAGAGTCGGACATGGCTGAATGACTTTGCTTTGACTTTTCACTTTCATGCATTGGAGAAGGATAAGGCAACCCACTCCAGTATTCTTGCCTGGAGAATTCCAGGGATGGGGGAGCCTGGTAGGCTGCCATCTATGGGGTCACAGAGTCAAACATGATTGAAGAGACTTAGCAGCAGCAGCAGCAGCAGCAGAGTATATCATGAGAAACTCTAGGCTGGATGAAGCACAAGATGGAATCAAGATTGCTGGGAGAAATATCAATAACCTCAGATATGCAGATGACACCACCCTTATGGCAGAAAGTGAAGAAGAGCTAAAAAGCCTCTTGATGAAATTGATAGAGAGTGAAGAAGTTGGCTTAAAGCTCCACATTCAGAAAACTAAGATCATGGCATCCGGTCCCATCGTTCATGGCAAATAGGTGGGGAAACAGTGGAAACAGTGGCTGGCTTTATTTTTCTGGGCTCCAAAATCACTGAAGATGGTGATTTCAGCCATGAAATTAAGACACTTACTCCTTGGAAGAAAAGCTACAACCAACCTAGACAGCATATTAAAAAGCAGAGAATTACTTTGCCAACAAAGGTCTGTCTAGTCAAGGCTATGGTTTTTCCAGTGGACATGTATGGATGTGAGAGTTGGACTATAAAGAAAGCTGAGCCCCAAAGAATTAATGCTTTTGAACTGTGGTGTTGCAGAAGACTCTTGAGAGTCCCTTGGACTGCAAGGAGACCCAACCAGTCCATCCTAAAGGAGATCAGTCTTGGGTGTTCATTGGAAGGACTGATGCTGAAGCTGAAACTCCAATGCTTTGGCCACCTGATGCGAAGAACTGACTCATTTGAAAAGACCCTGATGCTGGGGAAGACTGAGGGCAGGAGGAGAAGGAGACGACAGAGAATGAGATGGTTGGATGGCATCATCTACTCGATGGACATGGGTTTGGGTGGACTCTGGGTGTTGGTGATGGACAGAGAGGCCTGGCGTGCTGCGGTTCATGGGGTCGCAAAGAATCGGACACGACTGAGAGACTGAACTGAATGTACATGTGTCCATGTTACTCTCTCAGTTCTTCCCACCTTCTCCTTCCCCTGCTGTGTCTACAAGCCAGTACTCTGTATTTCTGTATTCTGTATTCCTTCCCTGAAAACAAATTCATCAAGTTTGATTTTTCTGTATTCCATATATATATGAATTAATATATGATATCTGTTTTTATTTTTCTGACTTATTTTGTATAACAGACTCTAGGTTCATCTACATCAGTTCAACTGACTCAGATTTGTTCCTTTATACGGCTGAGTATTATTCAACTGTATGTATGTACCAGAACGCTTTTATCTATTCATCTATCAATGGACATCTAGGTTGCTTTTATGTCTTGGCTATTGTAAATTTTGCTGCAATGAACATTGGAGTACATGTGTCCTTTGGGAGTATAGTTTTCTCAAGGTAAACGCCCAGTAGTCAGAGGGCTGCGTATTATGGTAGTTTTATTCCTAGTTTTTTTAAGGAATCTTGATACTATTTTCCATAGTGGCTGCATCATTTTACATTTTTTAGGGCATTTTTGATGCACTGCCCATAGAACACTGTATTCAACTTTTATATAAGTGTGTCCACTAATCTTATTCTGGAGGCCAAAAATAGAAATAGAAGAAAAAGATCATTAAACAACTCTTACAGACTCATACTTGTGTATTTAGTCATAAATAGAAAAAAAAATACGTGAATTCATTTCACACAAGAGAATAGATTGACAGATTTATTTTATTTTTTATTAAAATTAAAATGTCAAGAAAAGTCTCCAGTGTCCGTGCTGGCACTTTATTAAGAACTGTTCAATAGATCTGTTTCCAACGAATCACTGTTAAAGCTTCACAGTTTGTATGAAGTGGAGGGGGTATTTAAGAACTAACTTCTCTTCAGCTAATGTGCTTTATACTGAAGTCCAGGTGCATATAGGCGTATATCTCTATACATTTTCCACAGTCATGAGATTTTCCCAGGTTGAATATTGAAAGACTGCTATTGGATTCAACCATGGCTTAAAGTGAATGACTAATAAACTCTAGGTTGTACAATTTAAAAGTCACTGCTGCTGCTGCTGCTGCTAAGTCGCTTCAGTCGTGTCTGACTCAGTGCGACCCCATAGACGGCAGCCCACCAAGCTCCCCCGTCCCTGGGATTCTCCAGGCAAGAACACTGGAGTGGGTTGCCATTTCCTTCTCCAGTGCATGAAAGTGAAAAGTGAAAGTGAAGTCGCTCAGTCGTGTCCGACTCTTAGCGACCCCATGGACTGCAGCCCACCAGGCTCCTCCATCCATGGGATTTTCCAGGCAAGAGTACTGGAGTGGGGTGCCGTTGCCTTGAAGTGGGAACCAAATAAGTTTCCTTTTCTAAAGATTTTACTGCTTTATAAATGTATCAGTAACCCATCAATATGTATGTAAAATAATATCACTGAAACTACACAGAAGAAGCCAACACATTTCATATCAAGTACAATAATTAAATAAAATGATTAATAATTAATAATTTAGTATATGCAAACTCACTTTGATATGATCTTTCTTTAATATGCTTTCATTTGCTCTTTTCCCAACTCTTTATTTTTGCTAATTTTGCTGTTTTTTGGTAGTGCATGAAACATCTTTCTATTACTTTAGTATCTCTAAGATAGACCAGAGTTCCCCACTTCACTTTTCTGGGGATTTCGAAGCTCATTAATTTTTCTGCACCATGTAATTTTATAATGCATTTAGTGAGTATGAGCTTCTGACAATTCAAAAGCCAAAGTGTCCTTTCCTTTATTTAGAGACTGCTTCCCTACCTAGTGGTAATGAACCCACTTATCAATGCAGGAGATGCAAGATATGCAGGTTCAATCCCTGGGTAAGAAATAGCTCTTGGAGTGGAAAATGGCAACCCACTCCAGTATTTTTACCTGGGAAATCACATTGATGGACGAGTCTGGTGGGCCACAGTCCCTGGGTTTGCTGAGCTGGATATGACTGAGTGCTCACCTGCATGCACACACACACACACACACACACCCCACACACACACGCGCACACACACACACACACACACACTACCCAGACTCTTTTTTTAAGAAAATGAAATGAATCTTATTTCTGTACTTTATCTCTGAAATCATAATCTGCTCCTTTCCTTTTACACTGTCTGTTAGACTTGTGAGTAATGGTTTCTGCTAACATCCTTCTTAAAAGGTTGTTGGTAGTAAGTTGCCAGTGGACAGTTATTCCTGTGGGCTGGTTTCTTTGAGACTACTGGGCAGGGGGGCATTAGGGTTGTTCTCATGAGCACCTTAACACATATATTTACTGTTTGATTTTTGATGCCACTATTAGTTAAGACAAAAGAGATACTCCTGAAATATTTTTTAATATAAATTTATTTATTTTAATTGGTGGCTAATTTGAAGTTAATGAAGATTATATATTTCTGATTTTCTTTAAAACATACAGATATGGTCTATAGTGAGAGAAAGAAAACTGAAACATAATTATTCAGACACATAGAATCATCAGAGGTCACAAAGGATAATATTTACTATTTTAAGAGTAAAATAAACATCATGCAATGATTGGGGAGATTTAACTTTGACCAAGTTCACTCACAGACTCAAGGATAATTTCCTGAAACGTATTTGTTAAATCAAATATGAATAAATATGGTTTAATAATTGGTAATATTAGTAATATATAATAGACTCGATAGGTCTGTTCTTTCATGGTGACTAGTTAGGAAAGAGTTGACTAGAGTAAACTAACCCTGCTTCACCTAAACTGACCCCACCCAATATTCCAAGATTAAGAACAAGAGTAGTAACTTAATGGTTTTGAAGTGATTCAAAACAGAAATTCTCGCTCAACAAAAACCAGTGTCTTTCCTCTTAGTTAATAAAATGGTAGAAACAGTCAGTTTGTCCTGCAAGGCGATCATACCAGTCAGTCTTAAAGGAAATCGACTTCGAATATTCATTAGAAGGACTGATGGCTGAAGCTAAAGCTCCAATGGTTCGGCCACTTGGTGTGAAAAGCTGACTCATTGGAAAAGACCCTGATGCCAGGAAAGACTGAAGGCAAAAGGAGAAAGAGGTGGCAGAAGATGAGACATTTATACAGCATCACTGGCTTAATGGACATGAATTTGAGAAAACTCTGGGAGATAGCGGAGGACAGAAGAGACTGTGTGCTGCAGTATGGGGTGGCCAAGAGTCAGGCACGACTTGACTTAGCGACTGAACAAGAACAGTCACAGAGAATGACCATTCTTTACCCTGACAATATACACCTTTGTTCCATCCCAGAAGAGCTGGAGCACAACTGAGCCGTGGCAGCAATATCTCTCATGAGCCAGGAGGACAGGAGACCCAGGCTCAGAGTCCCAGCCACCAACTGTCCGCTTCCAGCCATATTCCCTTGCTGACAGCTTTGGGCTTCTGGACTGCCATACACTAAGTAAGAGGTAGCAGTCAATTTCATAGTAATTGGGAATGAACCTGGATGGCAATAGAAATATTCTTTAGATACTTTGCACCTCTGATTCCTCATTTATGATTTTGACATAATAATATTGGCTTTATGTACCTAACAGACTTCTATGAGTATAAGATAAAATAATAAAAACCGGAATTGGTCTGTAAGATTTAAAAGTGCCACAAAAGGTATACTATTAATTATTGTCATATTATTGGCATATTCCAAGTAGACTTGGGAGGTATCAAAGGTAGATACTGTCTTTCAATTCCAGGAAGAAAAGAACAATGGTTTTTGCTATTTTGACAAGTTTATGATGGCCACTTCTTATCCCTAAATTTACTTTTGTTGATTTAATGGAAGAAACATGTCTGAAAAATATATACCCTTTTATTTATGACCATATTATGTGTAAGTATCAGCAAGTCTTTAAAACAATGAAGTTTGACAAATACAGTGGCATTGGTAAAGTAGTATAAACAGGTTATGTGTGCCTTTTGTTTTGGAATGGAGGGTTGATTCTAGGCCTCACAGTCTTAATAAATCATTATGTCCTTGAAAATGAAAAAAAAGAAGTAGGAACTCAGGTATTTAGAACTAAAAGCTAGTTAGTGCAGGTGACCGTTTCAAAGCTATCTTTTGTTCTTCTAATCCTTTACTTTTGGGTGGGTCAGGAAGGTATTTCAGCTTCAGTGCGGGCATTTTGCTGTAGTTACAATGAATTGCAGCCATGATTGCAGTTGTTTTGTGATGCCTGTGGTGTCATTACCAAGATGCGATTACCAATTGCTATATGAAATTAGTTATGCATGAAATGAAGGGGAAGCATAAATACTAGGAGGGAGAGTCTGAGCACAGGCTTCATCCTCATTGTCTTCCAGACCCACTGATGCTTATGCATAATGTGGTCATAAAACTTTAATTTATTTCAGAGCCACAGGAATAGAAGGGTTCTTTAAAGGTCATCCAGGACATCCCCCTGTTTCCAGGTCCTTGAACAAACCTAAAAAAATAATGAATGAACCCTTTTTCCCAGGAACATTAAAAATATTCTAATGGTTAAGATGAGTCATGGTAGTAAGAAGAATTTCTACAATGTAGTAATGCATAGTGTTCAATGCTCAATTAATATGTTTTATATGTATTATTCACCAAATTAATTCATCTGTTGTCTTTTAAATATTTTAATTTTATAATCTAATTTCAACATAAAGCTTTAGGAAATTGTCTTTGTATGCCATACTTCTTTTTAAGAAATGACATATTCCTAAAATTTACAGTTAATAGAAAAATTTCAATATAATATCTAAAAGCTCATTCAAAACGGTTTAAAAACTTTTGAAGAACATGTTACACACACATCCATACACTTCACACACTCCAGTGCAGTGGATCAGTCTGAAAAGTGGGACAGTTTAACAAAAATCTAAAAAGTAGATTTTTTTGTATGGTGAACTCACTTAGAATGCATCTGTAGATTTTTTTTAATATTAAGTTATATTATGAGTTTTCTGTTTAGTCATAAAAAGCAGATTTCCATTTATCCTTGTTGGATACTTATTATATGGTATTTAACTGATACGGTTCATGGTTTGGTGTAAAGGAAGCAGTCATGTTCCATATTTCACCATTCACATCATTAAGTTTCACATAACAGTGAATCAAATATCTTTGAAGCCTGACTGTAAGATGATATCCACCAAAGCCAAAGACTTTTGAGAACACATGATGATGTTTATGTTTTCTCTTGTAGGAAGACTGCCTTAGTGTAATGGAACAAACTTTGGGCTACTGTGGCTCAATGGTCTGGCCCGTGTCTTAGCGATGCTCTTAGACATTGGTTAGGTCAATGATTCCCTCTTGGACTCAGTTTCTTCTCTGCCAAATGGAGATCATAAATCTGTCTTTTATAATTGTGAGGCTGCAACGAAATAACACATTCAGTTTCCTAACAAATTACTGAAGACATAACAGGTAAACTGCAAATGGGAGTACACTGCCTCACTCCCTCCTTTAAAACGAATTGCTAAGATCGCATGAGTGTTTGAGCTCTTTACTTGGGCCTAAAAGGATATGATCAATTGAAGAGGTATAAGAGCATAACATGTGACTCAGTATCTCAGTTTAGTAAACTATAGTACTGACATTAGTGTTTGAAACAAATACTCTGCAAAAGAGAATTCTCTTTCCTGCTTCTATGTACATTATGTTTAATATTAGTGACATAGGATCTTAATGTAATTGTATATCAAACACTGATTCAACAAATGTGGCCAATATTTGCTCACCCTATACATCACAGTGCTCTTCACAAGCCGCCATTTCCCTAGAAAAGGCAAACTACTGTTTAAGATGTACAGCTTCCCAGGTGTACAGTTTTTAACCTTGATATTCAGACTTACATCATTTTTCTCACTAGTAAAGCTGAGATTTTCAGACAGCTCTTCCAACCACACATAGGTAGCATTTTCCTATTTCTCTGTTACATGCAGAAATCATAACGTTGATTTTTGAGGAGTCTAACAATTCTATTTTGACCACTAAATTGTCAAAAGATTGGCATTGTTTCCTACTGCACTATACGCTCCACTTTGCTATCCTGGTAATATACAGATGATGATAATGAAACAATATACAGTGTCTGAGGAAGAAATATTTATGAAAATCAAACAAAAACTGGGCTAGGAGGGCTTGGATATAAAGTGAATGAAGGGCTAGTGAAAGGATGAACAGCTCCTAAATAGAGTAGGAATAGAAAAAGATACCATGTGGGAAAACAGGACAAATTACCTCTGATGCATCCACATATTGGGATCAGGATACACCTGTGACAAGCATATCCCTTAAGCCTGAATTTCTTCTAAAGTTATAAAACATGGTAAGTATGAATGCTCAGTCACCTCAGTCAGCCTGACTCTTTGTGACTCTATGGACTGTACCCCATTTATTGACTATGCCAAAGACTTTGATTGTGTGGATCACAATAAACTGTGGAAAATTCTTCAAGAAATGGGAATACCAGACCACCTTACCTGCTTCTTGAGAAATCTGTATGCAAGTTAGGGAGCAACAGTTAGAACTGGACATGGGACAACAAGACTGGTTCCAAATAGGAAAAGGAGTCCATCAAGGCTGTATATTGTCACCCTGCTTATTCAACTTATATGCAGAGTACATCATGAGAAACACTGGGCTGGAGGAAGCACAAGTTGGAATCAAGATTGCCAGGAGAAGTATAAATAACCTCAGATATGCAGATGACACCACCCTTATGGCAGAAAGTGAAGAAGAACTAAAAAGCCTCTTGATGAAAGTGAAAGAGGAGAGTGAAAAAGTAGGCTTAAAGCTCAACATTCAGAAAACTAAGATCATGGGGAAACAGTGGAAACAGTGTCAGACTTTATTTTGGGGGGGCTCCAAAATCACTGCAGATGGTGAGTGCAGCCATGAAATTAAAAGACGCTTGCTCCTTGCAAGAAAAGTTATGACCAACCTAGACAGCATACTAAAAAGCAGAGAGATTACTTCGCCGACAAAGGTCCATCTAGTTAAAGCTGTGGTTTTTCCAGTAGTCATTTATGGATGTGAGAATTAGACTATAAAGAAAGCTGAGTGCCAAAGAATTAATGCTTTTGAACTGTGGTGTTGGAGAAGACTCTTGAGCATCCCTTGGACTGCTGGGAGATCCAAGAAGTCCATCCTAAAGGAAATCAGTCCTGAAAATTCATTGGAAGGACTGATGATGAAGCTGAAACTCCAGTATTTAGCCACTTGATGTGAAGAACTGACTCATTGGAAAAGACCCTGATTCTGGGAAAGATTGAAGGTGGGAATAGAAGGAAATGGCAGAGAATGAGATAGTTGGATGGCATCACTGATGGACCTGAGTTTGAGTAAGCTCTGGGAGTTGGTGATGGAGAAGGAAGCCTGGCATGCTGCAGTCCATGGGGTCGCAGAGTGTGACTTGACTGAACTGGCTGGACTGTAGCCCACCAGGCTCCTCTGTCCATGGGATTTCCCAGGCAAGAATACTGCAGTGGGTAGCCATTTCCTCCTCCAGGGCATCTTCCCGACCCAGGGACTGAGCCCACACCTCCTGATTCTCTTGCATTGCTGGTGGATTTTTTTTACATGGTGAGTCCCCAAGGAAGCTCCTGTGATAAATATAGTGGGAAACAATTGGATGGTGGAAAACAGGGATGTGGCGTGCTTGGCCTCCCTTTGCAGAGGACCACTGCACTGCAGCACGAAGAATAGATGAAAAGGACCAAGGTCGAAACCTGAGGCCAGTTAGGAGCCTATTGCAACGGACACATGAGAGACAGTCAGAGTTTGGTCTAGGAGAGTCACGGAGGATGCAGGAGTAAGTGCCCAGATACAGCACACGTTTTGGATGTTTGACCAACAGGATTTGCTATGTATTGAATGCGGATGTAAAAGAAAAGAGTGAGTCAAGGATTGCCCCAAGTTCAGGCTCTGAGCAGTAGAGTAAGCGCAAATGCCATTTATTGAGATAGGAAGTAAGCAACTGGAAAGGGAAATAAAGCATCCGGGTGTAGAATTTGTTGAGCCTGAGATGGCAAATGGATATTCAAACGGACACATCATGGAGGCAGTGGAATATGGGTCTGTGTTCAAAGGAGAAGCTTGCATTAAGGGTTGATATTTAGACGTCATCAGGATGTTGATATTTAAAACCATGGGATTGTGTGAGGTCACCGAGATGTCAGTAAAAGAACCAGGTTCTGAGGACAGAGTGCTGAGTCATATTGATATTTACACATCAAGGGATTCTGGGATCTGCCAGAGGAGACTGAAGCAGAGTGAGGTCACAGAAAAGCCAGGGATGGTTGGTATTCCCGACCTTGAGTGGGCAAAGCATTTTAAGAAGGAGTACATGATACATTGTATTAAACATTGCTGGTGGGTGGACTAGGAATCGACTACAGAAATGAGCAGTTTAGATGGCGTTAGTGATTTTGACTCAATGGATTTAGGTAAAACAAGAAAAAAGTGGGGATGAAAACCCAATTGAATACTATTCTGGGAGTAAGAGATGATGAATTGACAGTGATGACAAAATAGTTTTAAAAATTTTGTTATAAAGTTGAAGGAAAGCAGTAGGCATCCTTGATCTGTTGTAACAAAACAAAAATCATCTTCTCCTGAGAATGGAAATATGTGGGAAACAACTGATCTACTTCAAGTCTCAGTTCAATTCTGACTTTATCGCATTGTCTTTTTTATAATGAATGAAATTTGCAGTTTTTTTCATCGTAAGAAGTTGTATATATCTTTGTATGTAACTTGAGACATACAATTTTAAGTTCTGAGGTTGCTTAAATGTATCTAATTTCCAAATATGCAAAAAAAATTGAATCAGTTTTTAATTTGTTCTTCATGGTCATCGTGTAATCTCAGAACCAGTTCTAGAATTAAGATCTAGCAACTCTTAGTCAAGCAATAGAGTGTTTTCAGTTTCATAAGTTTAAATGTGAGTCTATAAATGTAAATATTAAAATGATTTTCCTCATTAATGCAAAATCCATTCTGAATCTACTTGGGTACAAGTTCTGGAAATATTAATAATATTTTATTTGTGTATCTATTAGTAATAAGTCAGCCTATCTGTCTGCCTACCTGTCTATCAGATCTACTGTACATGATTTAAAACAGGTATCTAAGATTTTGTGTTTTTTCCCATCATTTTTAGAACTTCTGTTGCTTAAGAGAGTTTTTTCAGTAAATACTTCTAAGGCTATATCAAGCTGTCTTAAACTGCATTATTATAACTTTCTCTGTATAGTCTTTAAGACATGGAATTTTTTTTTTTCTGATCTAAAAGCATTTGTCTATCCCCTTAAATCTCTCATGTTATCCTGGAAAGTAAATTACTCTTGTATCCTCAAAACTTTCCAAGCTACTTAAAATGTGGCCTCAAGATTGCATGCTGATAGACTCACTTACAGCTGGTTTGTCAAGTATTGCAGTGTTTCTCAGAAAGGTAGTGCTAAGTTGTATGTGCTTGCTTCATCTTAATTACAAATAGTTTAGTGGTAATTTTGTCTAATACATAAATTGTAAGTGACTTTTATTTAAGTCATTTATTGGTGAAATATATTCTCCCAAGATAGTCAAGTTTGTAATCAAAGCAGTACCGCTTAAATTAGCATAACTCAAAACATCTTTTAAGGAAAACTTGAGAAATATGGGGGCAATCTCATTTTTTTTTTCAAATTTCACAGTGACCTGTCATTTGGAGAATACATTTAACAAATTATTTACCAAACTACCATAACATGATCTATTGGGCTGTATCGATAGATAGATATACATAAATACAATGTTAAAACAGTCAGATTTAAAGAAACAAACAGACAGAAAAATTCAGCTGCTATGTCAAAGCAGTCACTTGTAGCTGTTAGGTGATTTCCAGGAGATCAAGTACTGTATTTATTTGATAAGGTTATTGTTTAACTTATGTGGAAGGTGCTCTTCTTAGAACTTTACAAAGACTGATTCATTTAATACTTATCATAATAGTATGAGATTGTCAATATCAGCTTCCCTGGTGCCTCAGACAGTAAAGAGTCCACCTGAAATGGAGGAGACCCAGGTTCAATCCCCTGGTGCCTGGAGAAGTCCATGGACAGAGGAGCCTGGCAGGCTACAGTCTAGGGGGTCACAAAGAGTCAGACACAACTGAACGACTAACGCTTACTGTTGATATTAGTATCACCATTTCAAAGATGAGGAAGTGGGAGAGAGAGAATGAACACTTAATTTGTGCTCTTACAGTCAATGTGCAGTTGAGGTTCAAATCCAGGTATATTGCTCCAAAGTGCCTGTGCACATCCACTGTGCTGACTTGACTCTCTATAAATTTCTAGGGCAGTATGTTTTATAATCCAGGTACTGCATTTTGGACTCTTTTGTTGACCACGATGGCTACTCCATTTCTCCTAAGGGATTCCTGGCCACAGTAGTAGATATAATGGTCATCTGAATTAAAGTCACCCATTCCAGTCCATTTTAGTTCGCTGATTCCTAGAATGTCGAAGTTCACTCTTGCCATCTAATGTTTGACTACTTCCAATTTGCCTTGATTCATGGACCAAACATTCCAGGTTCCTATGCAATATTGCTCTTTACAGCATCGGACCTTGCTTCTATCACCAGTCACATCCACAAATGGGTATTGTTTTTGCTTTGGCTCCAACCCTTCATTCTTTCTGGAGTTATTTCTCCACTGATCTCCAGTAGCATATTGGGGGATTTCCTCTTTCAGTAGCCTATCATTTTGCCTTTTCATACTGTTCATGGGGTTCTCAAGGCAGGAACACTAAAGTGGTTTGCCGTTCCCTTCTCCAGTGGACTGCATTCTGTCAGACCTCTCACCATGACCCGCCTGTCTTGGATGGCCCCAAATGGTATGGCTTAGTTTCATTGACTTAGGAAAGGCTGTGGTCTGTGTGATCAGATTCACTAGTTCCCTGTGATTATGGTTTCAGTGTATCTGCCCTCTGATGCCTCTCACAACGTCTACCGTCTTACTTGGGTTTCTCTTACTTTGGCCATGGAGTAGCTCTTCACGGTCACTCCAGCAAAGTGCAGCCGCTGATCCTTACTTTGGACGAGGGGTATGTCCTCATGGCCACCCCTCCTGACCTTGAACGTGGAGTAGCTTCTCTCAGCCCTCCTGTGCCCATGCAGCCACCGCTCCTTGGATGCGGGGTTGCTCCTCTCGGCAGCTGCCCCTGACCTTGGGTGTGTGGTATTATGGTAATCAATATCACGGTATCTAAGCCTATGCCCCAACCAGCAACGCTGAAGAAGCTGAATTTGAACGGGTCTATGAAGACCTCCAAGACCTTTTAGAAGTAACACCCAAAAAAGATGTCCTTTTCATTATATTGGACTGAAATGCAAAAGTAGGAAGTCAAGAAACACCTGGAGTAACAGGCAAATTTGGCCTTGGAGTAAAGAATGAAGCAGGGCAAAGGCAAGTAGAGTTTTGCCAGAGGAACACACTGGTCATAGCAAACACCCTCTTCCAACAACACAAAAGAAGACTCTACACATCGACATCACCAGATGGTCAACACTGAAATCAGATTGATTATATTCTTTGCAGCGAAAGATGGAGAAGCTCTATACAGTCAGCCAAAATGAAACTGGGAGCTGACTGTGGCTCAGGACATGAACTCCTTATTGCCAAATTCACACTTAAATTGAAGAAAGTAGGGAAAACCACTAGACCATTCAGGTATGACCTAAATCAATTTCCTAATTATTATACAGTGGAAGTGAGAAATAGATTTAAGGGTCTAGATCTAATAGATAGAGTGCCTGATGAACTATGGACAGAGGTTCATGACATTGGAGACAAGGATCAAGACCATACCCAAGAAAAAGAAATTCAAAAAAGCAAAATGGCTGTCTGAGGAGGCCTTACAAATAGCTGTGAAAAGAAGAGAAGTGAAAAGCAAAAGAAAAGATATAAGCATCTGAATGCAGAGTTCCAAAGAATAGCAAGAAGAGATAAGAAAGCCTTCCTCAGTGAACAATGCAAAGAAATAGAGGAAAACAACAGAATGGGAAAGACTAGAGATCGCTTCAAGAAAATTAGACATACCAAGGGAACATTTCATGCAAAGATGGGCTCGATAAAGGACAGAAGTGGCCTGGACCTAACAGAAGCAGAAGATATTAAGAAGTGGTGGCAAGAATACACGGAAGAACTGTACAAAAAAGATCTTCACAACCCAGACAATCATGATGATGTGATCCCTAATCTAGAGCCAGACATCTTGGAATGTGAAGTCAAGTGGGCCTTAGAAAGCATCACTACGAACAAAGCTAGTGGAGATGGAATTCCAGTTGAGCTGTTTCAAATCCTGAAAGATGATGCCGTGAAAATGCAGCACTCAATATGCCAGCAAATTTGGAAAACTCAGCAGTGGCCAAAGGACGGGAAAAGGTCAGTTTTCATTCCAATCCCAGAGAAAGGCAATGCAAAAGAATGCTCAAACTACCACACAATTGCACTCATCTCACACGCTAGTAAAGTAATGCTCAGAATACTCCAAGACAGGCTTCAGCAGTATGTGAATCTTGAACTTCCAGATGTTCACGCTGGTTTTAGAAAAGGCAGAGGAACCAGAGATCAAATTGCCAACATCCACTGGATGATTGAGAAAGCAAGAGAGTTCCAGAAAAACATCTATTTCTGCTTTACTGACTATGCCAAATCCTTTGACTGTGTGGATCACAATAAACTCTGGAAAATTCTGAAAGGGATAGGCATACCAGAACACCTGACCTACCTCTTGAGAAACCTATATGCAGGTCAGGAAGCAACAGTTAGAACTGGACATGGGAAGACTGGTTCCAAATAGGAAAAGGAGAACATCAAGGCTGTATATTGCCACCCTGCTTATTTAACTTCTATGCAGACTACATCATGAGAAATGATGGGCTGGAAGAAACACAAGCTGGAGTCAAGATTGCTGGGAGAAATATCAATCACCTCAGATATGCAGATAATACCACCCTTATGGTAGAAAGTGAAGAGGAACTAAAAAGCCTCTTGATGAAGGTGAAAGAGGAGAGTGAAAAAGTTGGCTTAAAACTCAACATTCAGAAAACTAAGATCATGGCATCTGGTCCCATCACTTCATGGCAAATAGATGGGGAAACAGTGTCAGACTTTATTTTTTTGGGGCTCCAAAATCACTGCAGATAGTGACTTCAGCCATGAAATTAAAAGGTGCTTACTCCTTGCAAGGAAATTTATGACCAACCTAAATAGCATATTAAAAATAGAGATATTACTTTGCCAACAAAGGTCCATCTAGTCAAGGCTATGGTTTTCCCAGTGGTCATGTACGGATGTGAGAGTTAGACTGTGAAAAAAGCTGAGTGCCAAAGAACTGATGCTTTTGAACTGTGGTCTTGGAGAAGACTTTTGAGAGTCCCTTGGACTACAAGGAGATCCACCAGCCCATTCTATAGGAGATCAGTCCTGGATGTTCATTGGAAGGACTGATGCTAAAGCTGAAGCTCCAATACTTTGGCCATCTGATGCAAAGAGCTGACTCATTGGAAAAGACCCTGATGCTGAGAGGGATTATGGGCTGGAGGAGAAGAGGACAACAGAGGATGAGATGGCTAGATGGCATCACCAACTAGGTGGACATGAGTGTCAGCAAACTCCGGCAGTTGATGATGGACAGGGAGGCCTGGCGTGCTGTGATTCATGGAGTTGTGAAGAGTCGGACATGACTGAGCGACTAAACTGAACTGAATGATGTTTTATAATATGTTATGGTGTGGGCTTTTGAACCAACTATCCTAGGTTCAAATCCTCTCTGTACTGTTATTAGGTTTGTGATCATGTGCAATTCATTGGTTAATAAATTCCTTGGGCTTCAGTTTCCTCATCTGTAAAACAGAGATATCCATCTATGTATCTATATATAAATATATATATATGTAGTACATTATGAGCACATTCAGTTCATTCAGTCACTCAGTCATGTCCAACTGTTTGCGACCAAATGAATCACAGCATGCCAAGCCTCCCTGTCCATAACAACTCCTGGAGTTCACTCAAATTCATCTGCATTGAGTCAGTGACGCCATCCAGCCATCTCATCCTCTGTAGTCTCCTTCTCCTCCTGCCCCTAATCCCTTCAGGCATCAGGGTCTTTTCCAATGAGTCAATGCTTCACATGAGGTGGCCAAAGTACTGGAGTTTCAGCTTTAACATCAGTCCTTCCAATGAACATCCAGGACTGATCTCCTTTAGGATGGATTGGGTGGACCTCCTTGCTGGCCAAGGGACTCTAAACAGTCTTCTCCAAGACCACAGTTCAAAAGCATCAGTTCTTTGGCACTCAGCTTACTTCACAGTCCAACTCTCACATCCATACATGACCACAGGGAAAACCATAGCCTTGACTAGATGGGCCTTTGTTGGCAAAGTAATGTCTCTGCTTTTCAATATGCTATCTAGGTTGGTCAATTTTATGGCTGCAGTTACTATCTGCAGTGAATTTGGAGCCCAAAAGAATAAAGTCTGACACTGTTTCCACTGTTTCCCCACCTATTTCCCATGAACTAATGGGACCGGATGCCATGATCTTCATTTTCTGAATGTTGAGTTTTAAGCCAACTTTTTCACTCTCTTCTTTCACTTTCATCAAGAGGCTTTTTAGTTCCTCTTCACTTTCTGCCATAAGGGTGATGTCATCTGCATATCTGAGGTTATTGGTATTTCTCCTGGCAATCTTGATTCCAGCTTGTGTTTCTTCCAGCCCAACGTTTCTCATGATGCACTCTGCATAGAAGTTAAATAAGCGGGTGACAATATACAGCTTTGACACACTCTTTTTCCTATTTGGAACCAGTCTGTTTTTCTAACGGTTCTAACTGTTGCTTCCTGACCTGCATTTAGGTTTCTCAAGAGGCAGGTCAGGTGTTCTGGTATGCCCATCCCTTTCAGAATTTTCCAGAGTTTGTTGTGATCCACACAGTCAAAGGCTTTGGCATAGTCAATAGAGCAGAAATAGATGTTTTTCTGAAACTCTCTTGCTTTCTCGATCATCCAGTGGATGTTGGCAATTTGATCTCTGGTTCCTCTGCCTTTTCTAAAACCAGCGTGAACATCTGGAAGTTCAAGATTCACATACTGCTGAAGCCTGTCTTGGAGTATTTTGAGCATTACTTTACTAGCATGTGAGATGAGTGCAATTGTGTGGTAGTTTGAGCATTCTTTGTCATTGCCTTTCTTTGGGACTGGAATGAAAACTGACCTTTTCCCGTCCTTTGGCCACAGTTTTCCAAATTTGCTGGCAAATTGAGTGCTGCACTTTCACAGCATCATCTTTCAGGATTTGAAATAGCTCAACTGGAATGCCATCACCTCCACTAGCTTTGTTTATGAGCACATGCTTGAGCTATTAATCAGGAGTGATTAGAAACTGTGTCCATGTGGGGTGTTAAAATCCATCTGTGAGAACTGACACCACATTTTTTTTTAAGTGGGATACCAGAAACTAGCCTTTGTTAATACCCCTTATAGTGTCCATTTCTGAGATATCTTCTTTCATGTTTAGAACAGGTGATGGATCTAGATGAACTACACAGCACTTCAATATGTCAGTATCTGTGGAAAGCCAGACTTCAAGTGTTCTTAGAGCCTAACCACTCTCATTTGTTGGAATTCAGTTTTCTTGTGTTCTGGATTTGGTGGTTTTTTCCTAAAGATCAGGGAGTTTCCTCTAAGACATTTTCGTGGCTCATGGTTCCTGTTGGTTTCCCATTTGTTGTTCAGCCTCTCAGTCATGTCCGACTCTTTGCAACCCATGAACTTCAGCCCACCAGGCCCCTCTGTCCATGGGATTTCCCAGGCAAGGACACTGGAGTGGGTTGCCATTTCCTTCTCCAGGGGATCTTCCTGGCCAGGGGTCAAACCCATGTCTCCTGCTAGTCTCCTGCCTTGAAGGTGGATTCTTTCCCACAGAACCACCAGGGAAGCCTATACCGCATACATTATCAATACATCTGTGTTATAAATAAATATGGTGGCACTAGTGCCTGGAGAACCCATGGACCGAGGAGCCTGGGGGGCTGCAGCCATGGGGTCGCTAGGAGCTGGACACGACTGAGCGACTTCACTTTCACTTTTTACTCTCATGCGTTGGAGAAGGAAATGGCAACCCACTCCAGTGTTCTTGCCTGGAGAATCCCAGGGACGGGGGAGCCTGGTGGGCTACTGTCTATGGGGTCGCACAGAGTCGGACACGACTGAAGCAACTTAGCCGCAGCAGCAGCAGTGATAAAGAACCCACCTGCAAATGCACGGACTCAGGAGACTCAGGTTAGATCCCTGGGTTGAGAAGGTCCCTTGGAGTAGGAAATGGCAACCCATGCTAGTATTCTTGCTTGGAGAATCCCATGGACAGAGGAGCCTGGGAAGCTACAGTACACAGGGTTGCAAAGAGGTAGGCTGACTGAAGTGACTTAGTATGCGTACATGCGTGACTCACAATCCTTGTTGGCTTCCCATGCCCACATACAGTATAAATATACACACGTAATATATAAGTATATATTCTATATATTATAAATATATATTCTCTCTATATATACATACATATATATATGTATAGTCCAAAGCAGAGTGTTGGCTATTTTGCAAGCAGCACAAATTGTCTGGTCCTTAAAGCACATCCAATAGAGAAATTCTTGAGCTGTCCTTGTTTGGGGTTGATTTACACCCTCTCCTGAAACTAACTCTACTCAAAATGAATTTTAAAGCTTATACAACTGAGCCTATAGCTAATTTTAAGAAAGAAATATCTAAGGTATGCCGAGTATCTTACTTTTGTAACCTAGAGTGCAATATGTCTCTCCATGTCTGGCTATTGCCTCACTAAACACACGTTTTAAAAGAAAATTGCTCAATTTGGTAACTTACTTTCCTTTGCCTTCACGTTTTGGATTACGTTTACTGTCAATTGCTTTTCAAAGCACTTCAGTTTATGGACTACTTTTATTGTATGCATGTCTTACTTCAATTTTATCTTTAGTGAACACCTATGTCTTTGCAACAAGGAAACGTGTATGTATAGGCAGCCGAATTACTGGCTGTCCTGACCAAAAGAAGGTCATACATTGAAGAAATAACTGGGGCAGCCCAGAATTGTTTTTATTTGACTTCAGCTGGATTAATGAAAGATTTTTTAAAGCAATACTTTTTTTTTTTTTGCTGAAATTGATTTTCTTCTCTCAACAGATACAAGATGCAAATTTTGAGTCCATTGGCTTTTTCCAAAGTTTAGTTTAAAAACCTTTATAAACACCATTGTGCAAAATACCCTGATAACTACAGGAAGATATCAATTTGAAGAAAACATAAGTTCAGATTTCCAGGATCTTGAACTCTAATCAGGGCATTTGCTGGAGGGCAATACAAGCAAGGACGAAATTGCCTGAGCAAAGTACAAACACCAGCCTGCATAATAAAGGGGTTTTTGACTTGGGGGATAATATATGAAAAAACTATTCTGGTTTCTATGAGAATGGAAGGCTTGAAAGTTACAATTTCTGCCTGACATGCAAGCCTTTAAAACTCCAGACCTGCAATAAATGCTTCTGAAAGGACGAGAGGCGTCCTCTGGGAAGGAAGAACAGTCTTAGGCAAAACAGGGTGGAGGGGGAATGAGACAGAGAGGGGGCTGAACTTTGGTTACCATTATTATTAATTATTTTGGTCTGCCATTTGAGACAGGACTGACTTTTGTTGTCTTAAATAAAAATTCCTTCTGGAAATGGCACGTCACTGTGTATCTGGAGTAAGAAACTGCTGAGGCCAGAATCCCCTACCCAGGTCTCATCTGCAAAAGACCCTGTTCCTCCATTCTTAATGCAAGAAACACATTCTCGATACCTTGTCCTGATTTTACCTTCATGTGATCAATGGGATTACTCATAGACTTCCCCTGACAGATGGGCAGTTTCTTTTTTTTTAAACCTGGTTTTGGCAAACAACCCTTAGAATTCCCATTGGCTTCTCAAATATTTCTTAGAGCACATATATATGCTAGGCTTAGCTCTGATTCAGGGTTTAACCAATTTGAGAGCTGAGTCTTGACTTCTAACTCTGTGCTCAGTCACAGCCGACCCATGGGGCTCCTCTGTCCATGGAATTTTCCAGGCAAGATTATTGGAGTGGAGCTCCATTTCTGATGCCAAGGGATCTTCCGGAGCCAGGGATCAAACCCATGTCTCTTGTGTGTCCTAAGTTGACAGGCAGATTCTTTACTGTCTGAGCCATGAGGGAAGCCCTCTAATTAGCCCTCTAAGCAACCTTTTCACCAGAGGCTCTTCCTAACCCAGGGACTGAACCCAGGTCTCCCCTGTTGCAGACAGATTCTTTAGCCTTTGAGTCATCAGGGAAGCCCTCTACTTAGCCAGAGGGTATTACAAAATGGCTTCACAAACAGCACACACAAGTGCACCCTAACTCAGCCCTGAGCAAGAGGGTCCAGCAGTCACTACAGGCCGCAGGGGAGAGGACTTCAGGACTGCCTTCCATTGCCTCCAGCACAGCGCGGGAGGTATCCTTCCTCCTCAGAAACCATTTGGCCTGACTCTAATTAATACTTCACCTAATCTTCTAGTAATGCTACTAATTGTTCACAAACCGGCAATTTAATCAACACTCTACTAACAGGCAAAGTTGTGGGTTTTTTTCCCCCTCTCCACTTTTGTGTGTGTGTGTGCTCTGACACAGTGTGAGCTTAGGCATGTATGTCCCAATTGCTTTGTTTCCATGTAATTTAACAGTAAGACATTATTTTCTCATAAGAGGTGCTTTGAATTTTTACTGCTAATGAATAAATTAACTAAAAAAGGTTAATCTGCCTACATGTTTATGAAACATTATGCAAGTTGTTCTTCGAAAGATTTAATGGTAATTGAAAGCAATTGAAAACCATGGTACATTTCCCCCGATTTCATCTTTTTTTTTTTTAAAGTGTATGGATTACACAGATTTTTACATTTTACAGATGTGTATGTAGAGGAGATTTTGTAGGGTTCCAATATAATTTCATTGGTTTAAGTATATTAACACCAACAGGTAGGGCTTCCATTTGTGATCAGGAATGGCACTAACTTTAGTAATTAATTTCAAAGTAAAGCTGTAAAAATGAAAAGAATCTGTGTGATTAATATTATTGCAGTGAGCAGCAGAGGAAGTAATTATGTTTAGACACACATTTTAAAGCTTTGACAAAATGGCTCTTGCATCAGAGTTCAAACTGCATACAGTTTATGACCTGCTATTCACTTTGGAGGTATTTTACATGAATGGCACAGGTGTTGAAGGCTGAAAAGACATACATCACTAAGTGTTTACATGAGTGTCACTCTCTAAGGAAACTTTTGCCTAATAAAGTGCCTGTTTTCCCCACTGAACCCTCTTCTCTTCTGCAGTGAAGGTGAGCCTACTTACTGGTTGGTAGAACCTTTTGGGAAAGTAATATGAATGTATGTGTGTGTGTTAAGAAGTAGAGGGCATACATGGTGAGTTACATACTGGAAAAAAGAAAATCATAGTTTCTGTACTTGAAATGCTTTTCCTATTTCCTGAAATGCTTCATATCCAAGAATCTGAAGCAATGACAAAACAGCTTATAAGTTCGAATTTCCCTGGATCCACCAGGGCTGGACCCCGCAATAAGTCTCTTTCACAATTTTAAAGAAGTATATTATCTGAAATGATCCCCATCCTTTTTAATCTCAGGACTATTTTACGTTCTTAACCATTATTTAAGGCCCCAAAGAGCTCTGGTTTTTGTGTGTTCTATCCAAGGGTGTTCTGGTAAATATTTAACAATAGACTCTGTAGGAAGAAAAAAGTCTAGTATTTGGTCATATCTATAAATACATCCTGAATTCCTAGGTCATGTTAGTAGTAAAGAATGGCCCTGTCAATGCAGGAGACATAAGAAATGCAAGTTCAATCCCTGGGTGGGGAAGATCCCCTGGAGAAGGGCATGGCAACCCACTAAGTGTGGGTTCTTGCCTGGAGAATCCCATGGACAGGAGAGCTTGGTGGGCTGAAGTTCACAGGGTTGCAAAGAGTCAGACATGACTGAAGTGGCTTAGCACACAGACCTAAATACATCCATAATAACCAGCTTCACGCTACCAACATGAGGTCACTGGAATCCACTGCATTGGCTCCAGCACACACTGTTGCCATATTGGACGTCAAAACTCACAAGTTTAAAAATATCAAGGAAGATGGACTACAGGTTACTCCAGCTTCTCTTTCCTTCTGTATCCTTGTCATCACCATCAGTGTCAGTTTTGGCTGACACAAGGAATTTAAAGTGTGAAAGTGTTAGCCACTGTTGTGTCCAACTCTTTGTGACCCCATGGACTGACCCTATGGATTGTAGCCTGCCAGGCTCCTCTTCCCATTGAATTCTTCAGGGAAGAATTCTGAAGTGGGTTGCCAATTCCCTTCTCCAGGAGAGCTTCTTGACCCAGGGATCCAACCCAGGTCTCCCACATTGCAGGCTGATTCCTTACCGTCTGAGCCACCAGGGAAGCTCAACACAGGGAAGGGAAGTAACCAAAGTAAAAAAAGACTATGATGGAGTTATTTTGTTGTTATTGTTTCTTAGAAGACTGTTGCTTTTTGCCTAAATTTAAAGCAAATTCTAGAACTGGACATGGAACAACAGACTGGTTCCAAATAGGAAAAGGAGTACGTCAAGGCTGTATATTGTCACCCTGCTTATTTAACTTATGTGTAGAGTACCTTATGAGAAACTCTGGGCTGGAGGAAGCACAAGCTGGAATCAAGATTACCAGGAGAAATATCAACAACCTCAGATATGCAGATGACACCACCCTTATGGCAGAAAGTGAAGAGGAACTAAAAAGCCTCTTGATGAAAGTGAAAGAGGAGAGTGGAAAAGTTGGCTTAAAGCTCAACATTCAGAAAACGAAGATCATGGCATCTGGTCCCATCACTTCATGGGAAATAGATGGGGCAACAGTGGAAACAGTGTCAGACTTTATATTTTGGGGCTCCAAAATCACTGCAGATGGTGACTGAAGCCATGAAATAAAAAGACTCTTATTCCTTGCAAGAAAAGTTATGACCAACCTAGACAGCATATTAAAAATCAGAGACATTACTTTGCCAACAAAGGTCTGTCTAGTCAAGGCTATGGTTTTTCCAATGGTCATATATGGATGTGTGAGTTGGACTATAAAGAAAGCTGAGTGCCAAAGAATTGATGGTTTTGAACTGTGGTGTTGGAGAAGACTCTTGAGAGTCCCTTGGAATACAAGGAGATCCAACCAGTCCATCCTAAAGGAGATCAGTCCTGGGTGTTCATTGGAAGGACTGATGCTGAAGCTGAAACTCCAATACTTTGGCCACCTGATGTAGAGAGCTGACTCATTTGAAAAGACCTTGATGCTGGAAAAGATTGGAGGTGGGAGGAGAAGGGGACAACAGAGGATGAGATGGTTGGATGGCATCACCGACTCAATGGACAGGAGTTTGGGTAAACACCGGGAGTTGGTGATGGACAGGGAGGCCTGGAGTGCTGCACTCCATGCAGTCGCTAAGAGTCAGACACGACTGAGCAACTGAGCTGAACTGAACTGAATTATCATGCAGCAAATTCCTACTGGCTATCTATTTTACATAAGTTAATGTATATGTTTCCATGCTACTCCCTCAGTCCTTCCCACTCTCTCCGTCCCTCACTGTGCCCACAAATGTTTTCTCTTTTGCAAATATTTTTAATGTCTGGTTTAATAGAAGACACCTGGAGTCTCATATCTGCTTCTGTACTGAATTTGTTGTGATGCATTGTTTTGGCTAAAATATTTGAAGAACATCAGGCCTCTCACAAATGTGTAGTTGGACAATACAGGCATATTTTAAAAATCATTTCAGAAAATTGTGGGTATTCTTATTTGAAATCCTACTAAAACTCAGTAAGTGGCAGTTTCTTATAAATCACTTACAGCATGTAATCTGATACCATATTAATAAACATTTTATTCTTTTTATTTTAATTCATCGGTTTATCTTTGACTAGATCTTTACCTATATGTGATTTTATAACACCATGCATTGTTCAATAGAAAACATCGGCTCACTGAATTATGCAGATATTATAAATTTTGACACATTTCACTTTACAATAAGACTCAGATACTATTTTGTAATATCACTTTCAGTCTTATCAGAAGCTGTCAAGCACCCAGTGACTGATACAAGTTTTTGAAACTAACAATAATTTTTGCTTAAAACTCAAACTGTATCATTGACAACCAATGTCAATTGTTCTTGACGTTTTCCAAGATGAGGCTTCATTCATTTTTGAGAAAATATCTGCCTAGCACCTAAACCTGAAAAAAGCACAATTTGTCAATCATTTCCTCCAAGTAAAGTTTTTATATCATGAAAAAGGAGGCTAGTTCAGCTGGCAATTCAAACAATAAAGTAGGTATTCTTTTTACGGATAACCATCACATCTAGACATGTGACAAAAGAACATTAATCACACTTCCTATTTTGTCCTACAACATATTAAATAAAATGACACGGGCTGACGGTTCAAAATATTTAACAAGTTTTACTGATCCATGGAAGACATTTTAAAGTGATCTTTGCTCTGGTTTTTATTTTATTTGCGTACTGGTGAACAATACAGTGGACACTCGCGCAGTTTGCCGTCACAAATGTAATTTGTGTTAAGGTACCAGCAGCTGCATTCACCACTCTTTTCATAACACTGGCATACATGTCAACAGAGTAAGAAAGGCAAAAATATTTTAGTATTTTTCCAAAACTGTTTTTGGCATTATGGGCCCAGTAAATGGATTTTGAGAATCCAGATATTATGCATTGCTCACTGCTAGTAGGAAAATACTGCAGTAGGAGATTTTTACTCTATCACTTGATAGGAATGTCCTTTTGGGTTCTCACCCCCTCTCTGAATCTCAATTTTCTCAAGCTGAGGGCAATAACACTTGTTCAACTAACAACAGATTTATTCTAGAGGTCAAAAGAAATCATGACTCTGAAAAGGTTGGAAAGTATAATGGGCTCTTTGTTTGTCTTTGTCTTCTTAAAATCATTATTGGTTTCTTGTTGCTAATACTAATAATATCTATATTTCATTATCTGTTATGGCCCATGCACAGTACTTAATCACTTTGATATCTATTGTACCTTTAATATGAGCCAAAATTCCTAGCTTACATTTCAGTTGATATCTGACCCAGAAGTCCATAATTTTTCTGTATGTCACAATACTTCTTCTAAATTTTAAGACCAATGAAGAAAGAAAGAAGTTGGATCAGATTGGTTTTGACTAGAGAACTATAGTTTTAAGAATTCCCATTCAAAGTGACAGAAAAATACTTGAAAATCCATAAATAATAAAGAACTGCTCTTATATGTAGAACATTGTAGTGAGCAAATAAAAATGTTATTCTTCAAAAAGTTATTGCAATAAATATGCAGACATCTCATCTAGAGCTTTATTTGGAAGAAAACAAAGCAAAGCAATAATGCGTCCACGAGCTTTGATAAGGGAGCCCCTGCTCTTCTGACTTGGTATTTCTCTGAGTTTTTGTTTGTATGATTTCTATAGGAAGACAAATCTGGAATTAATTTATTACCGAGTACCTATTCACAGGTAATATATTTTTTCCCCAGTAAAAGCACTCTTTTCACTGCTTTGTGAGCAAGTAATGAGTTTTAATACTTGAAAATCCACCAGAAAAGGTGAGGTATGGGGGAAATGAGACATACCAACTAGGGTGTCAAACAATACACAAATACAATCACTGGCAGGTTGTAACTAACCTGATTTAGGTTCAGGGGGATTCAGTAGAATTTTAAGGAAGTTTCTCCAAATCTATTCTAGCTACAGTCTCATCCAACTGTAATCTATTTTCAGCTAAAATACTCCCCTCCCAACACACAGCCCTACCTACTGCTACTAACATGACCTGACCTCATCACAGCATTTATCACCAACTGAAATGGCTTGATATATTTCACTGAATCTATAACACTTTCAGTTATCAGGCATTTCATTGTTTGGTGTACGCCAAAAATACCAACTGAATTATCTGGGATTAAGGGTTTTAGTATTGATTTTAAAAACCTCTTCAATTGCATACTTTAAAGTAAAATAATGTCTCTTTTTCCAAAACTATCATCCTATTCTTACCATTGCATAATATCTTTTTGAAGTTTCACCCTTGACTCTGGAATTTTTTTCAAAGGCCATAATACTGTTTTGATGATGGTGCTTTTAAAATCTTACCAAAATGCTTTAAGACATCAACTAGGACTCATTTTCTCTTCTTTAAATGGTTTTTGAGTGGTTAATGGACTGAAATTCAGGGGCTGAGGTTGTCCTCTCATGACATCAGGAATAACAGCCAAGTTCACCTGTGCGTCGGCTGTGACGATTTGCTGCTCTTGCCACCCAATCTCCCTACAGTTGAGAGAAGCCATCCCAGCTTCAGACATGCGGCAGACTCACGGCGATGTACGGCAAAACCAATGCAATATCGCAAAGTCATTAACCTCCAGTTAAAATGAATAAATTTATAGTTTTAAAAAAATAAATAAAGGATTGTAAAAGTAAAAAAAAAAAAAAAGAATCTGATTTATTTTTTGATGTGGGTAGTTTTCTTATATTTTTTCCTCCCATTGCCGAATAAGCTCCTTGAAGGTGAGTGTGCTGTGTGCCTGGTGTCTCAGTCGTGTCCAGCTCTCAGTGACCCCATGGACTGCAGCCCGCTAATCTCCTCTGTCCATGGGATTCTCCGGGCAAGAATACTGGAGTGGACTGGCATGTCCTTCTCCAGCGGATCCTCCTGACCCAGAGATTGAACCCATGTCTCACACAAGGCATCAGATTCCTTACTGCTGAGCCAACAGGGACGCCTCCTTGAAGGTAAGGCCCTATCTTTATTGTCTATCCAAGTGTCTGAACATTACTAGATACAGGTATTAAATACACATGATTTAGATGAATGATGAATAAAAGCTCAACACAGACATGAAAGCTTTACAGGAAGGTGGAAATAAGGGATACTGATTACACAAGGGCTTTCTCATCAGAAAGACTGCTAACTCCTTAACCCCACGTGGTCACACTGGCCATACGACATGACGTAAATATTGAAACTCTATAACCCTCAAAATAAGAATAAAACTGCCAACCTTGTGGATGCTGGTTTGGTGAGTTTTGACCAACAGATATAAGGTAAACCTTAGTCCAGGGTCTGCAGGTAGTTTCTATTAAATAAGAAACTCGAGCTGCTTCATCTTTTAGAATCTGGTGTTAATTGCAGCCCTGAGATCAGAACTTTAATTGGGGGGAAAACAAAACAAACCTTTTGTTTTTGTTTTAACTTTTTATTTTGTATCGGGATATAGCCAATTAACAATGTTGTTATTGTTTCAGGTGAACAGCAAAGGGACTCAGCCATACCTATATATGTATCCATTCTCCCCCAAACTCCCTTCCCACACAGGCCTCCACAGAACATTGGGCAGAGTTCCCTGTGCTATGTAGTAGATCCTTGGTTATCCATTTTTAAGACAGCAGTTTGTAAATGTCCATCCCAGACTCCCTAAGTATCCCTTCCCTCTGTCCTTCCCCCTAAAGCAACCTAAGTTCCTTCTCTAAGTTTGTGAGTCTAATATAAGACACTCAAACTTTTAAACATGTTTATATCCATTTTTATCACATCAGGTCTTAGCTGTGGCAAGTGGGATCTTTAGTTGCTGCATGTGGGGTCTAGCTCCCTGACCAGGGATCAAACCTGGACCCCATGCACAGGGAGCAAACCTGGACCCCATGCACAGGGAGCATAGAGTCTTAGCCTCAGGACCACCAGGGAGGTTCCAGGAAAGACCTTTTTCTTGGCTCTCAGAGTTTACACAGTTGTGGAAAGAACAGTCTAAAGGAACAGAACTCTCTGCATTCGTACATCTGGAGTCTGTTTCCTCCTCCTCTCTAGTCTAACATCTGAAACCTAGGAAAAACAAGAGAGCTGAGAGACAAGGCCCAGTGGAAGGAGGTAAAAATAATGCGCCCATTCACTGCTACTCAAAGCAAAAGCATATTATGACTCTGATGAGTTGGAAGTTTGTGACGTTTCAGAAGACAGAATTCTCTGAATTCTCATCATCAGGTGTCAGGGTCATGTGGCTCTTGATTGTCTGCAGAAAGGAGACAGATGGGACTAAAGTTTGGAAAGAAGGTTTGATATTTACTTTTGGATTATCACCCATATGCCCGGAAGCTTACAGCAGCTAGACACAGGCTGTGTTTTCTCCTTCTAAAGAGCCAGTGAGAAAGGAGGAGACTGATGCACCTGTCAAAGTAAGCTAGACTGCAGGCAGGAAACTGAGACAAAGACAGCAAGTGCGTGCTGCATCACCCAAAGAAAACTTCACCAATGCAGCTGAGATGGGAACCAATTTTTGGATTTAATCATCTTGCCACTTACTATTTAGCCACCATTCCCTATGCATGGACGTGCTTAGCTTGTCAGTAAATTCCCTGAAGATTTTAATAATTTTACCAATGTGATTGATAGTAGTGTTTATATATATATATATATATATATATATATGGTATTTTATAGCTCTCTAATTTTCATAATGATGATTGCTTTAGAAATCAAGAGAAAGGGAATGAAGATAAGGTACCACAAGTTGGAAACAAGCAGAGGAATGTAGATTATCCCGTCAAAGAAGTTAGCTGAATTCAAAATTATAACAATGATGCTAACACATATGGAAAAGAGATTATGCATTCAGGAGCATGTTCTAAAACCTTAAAAGTAAAATAAATGACAGTATTTAATTTAAATGGTGAAACCCTAAAGCAAAGAAAACAACATCACTGATCTCAAGATATGTCAGTGTGGCTCCTTTCAGCGGATTGGATAGATGGGAGTATTGTCGAGGGCTTCTATTGAATTTACTTTGACGGCTAGAATTGTGATTTTTAGTTTCAGACTGATATAGAGCCTTCAAATAATACACTAGGTAACGTTTCATTCAGCATTCCATTTGAAATCATCTACAAGTCACATAAGCATAATTTTTGTAAAACATGCCTTTTGCTTTATTGCTTTCACCAAACTTAATTCTGTCACACACATATTTTGAAAAACTTCTCTGGTTTTCCAACATGCCTCTGCTGTTCTTCAGTCATGGTGGTCCCAAAATCCAAACCACTGAAGCCTCTGGCTTTATTTTCACCCCATGCAGTAAACTACACAGTCCTGTGACGTCAGTGAGTACACTGGAGGTGGTACATGCCATGTGTCGGAATAAACTCCTTGAAATAATAGGAGCTTCATTTAAACAAGAAAGACTACAATTCCCCATATCTTCTTTTCATTTCGTTTTCTAACTCATAAAACCATGAACCAATCTGAATGTTTAGGTTCCCTTCTGGGTTGATTTCTTTCATGCCAAGTGATGCCCACGGGAGCATTCTACCTGGTGCTATAATGGGAGACTTGACAGACCTTAATATATCCCTGCAATGTTTTCCTCAGGTATATACTCTTTTCTCTGTATTTTTTGGACATATTTCAGATGGTCTTGACCATTAAGTTTCTATAAATGGATATTTTTTAGAAAGTTCCTTGAAAATTCCTGTACAGCAATTTAATAGCCTTTATGGCAGACCCTATTATTAAGATAAACAAGATTTTCAATTATTTAGCACATAAAATGTTATATAGAGATGATGCTGGTTGAAATTATTTGATGTGGATGTGCTAGATAAAATAAACACATTTTCTGTTTCCTGTATACTTCTGAACTCAAATGTTGAAGGAGTTTGGACAGTGAAGTGATATATTTTTTGAAAGACAGAAGGATGAGATCAGCAGTCCAAGGAAATGGCCAATGATTTCTTGAAATCCTGTGATGAATAATGAATAATGGTTGATATGAGTTTTATTATTTTCTATATTGTATGCTTTGTAGCATTCTGACATACTTGTTCTCCATTTTTATTCGCTCATTCATGCAACAACTATTTTGAGTGTCCATTATGTGCTAGGCAACATCTGGTTTTAAGGAGGAAGAGCAAAGAATATATAAGTAAACAGGGCAATTAAAATAAGTTCTGAAAAATAGTGAGAAAGAAAAATGTACAGAATATGTAAGTATAGTAGAAGAACAGTTAGCCCAGACTTGGTAATAAAGGGTGGTTCCTGCAAAAAGTTACTGCATTTTGATGCCTGAAGGATGTTTAGGACTAGTTGGAGTGAGTTAGCATGGGGGAATTTTTAATCACCTGTAGGACCTTTTGCAATAAAATGAGTAGTTGATCAATACGACAGAAGTGTGTGGTCTGTACACTATCAACTTATTTTAACCATCTTCATATACAGCAACTAATCCTATGAATTCAAAGTCTCCTTCAATTGCCTTTGGTTGTATTTATAACAGAATGCAATTAGTTTTTCAATAAAATTGCTTGTGACATTCTCTGCCTTTAAAGAGGAAAGGAGGAGCTGGTGAATCTCTTTCATTGGGAAATAACCTCATATCAATCCTTACGCAGAGATTGATGAGTAGTAGAAAGAAAAGTCTAAACTTTCAATAGTTTACTAATTCTTCAGTACTATTAAATTATAAAAAAAAATTTTTTTAAGTAAATTCTATTCAAAGCATACTGGAAAGGTAGAGACAGATGCAGAAGCCTAAGCCATAGAGAGCTAAGTAGCGAGGCATAAAACCAGGAGGAGAGACGGGAGGTAGAGGATTTTTTTTTTTTTACACATTTATTTATTTATTTGCTCTTTTTTTTTTACTTAAATTTTTATTTTTACTTTATTTTACTTTACAATACTGTCTTGGTTTTGCCATACATTGACATGAATCCGCCACAGGTGTACATGAGTTCCCAATCTTGAACCCCCCTCCGGTCACCCTCCCCCGTATCATCTCTCTGGGTCATCCCAGTGCACCAGCCCCAAGCATCCTGTAGCCTGTATCGAACCTAGACTGGTGATTCGTTTCTTACATGACTTTGTCAGGTCTGCATTGCGACAAGAGGGATCTTTGCTGCATCGGTCGGGATCTTTGCTGCATCGGTCGGGATCTTTCCTTGTGGAAACTCCAGTGTTTCTGCACTAGATCTCTCAAACTGTGGCTCTCCGTCTCCATTGGGTGTGGGCTCTGAAGCTGCGGTGGGCAGGCTTAGTTGCTCTGAGGCATGTGGGATCTTCGTTACCCCACTAGGGATCAAGCCTGTGTTCCATGCGTTGCAGGTAGATTCTTTACTGTCTGAGCCACCAGAGAAGCCCTTTTACAATTTGGTGTGGAGCAGAGCAAAGAGAAATTCAAGGAACTGATGAATCTCATGGTATTCTGGGCAAGATGTGGGGCATCACAAGGGGCATGGGTCAAAGGGTTCAAGTCAGTTTCACACAAATATCAGACAGGATGACCTCACTGACACCTGGCTGCCACAGAACCTTTGAAGAATTGCGGCGCAGAGTCTTCACACGTCTTGTTGCTGTTGAGCTACTGCGTCTTGGCTGACTCTTGGCCACCCTACGGACCGCGGTGCACCAGGCTTCCCCGTCCTTCCCTGTCTCCCGCGGCGTGCTCAGACACACGTCCACCGACTCGCTGAGGCCATCCAATCATCTCTTTCTCTGTCGTCCTCTTCTCCTCTTGCCTGCCATCTCTCCCAGATCTTTCCTCAGTCTTTACACATCTGAGACAGCATGAGAGAGTCGACTTTCAAATGTGTGTGTCAATGAAGGCGTCACAGCAGCAGCCTCACATTGTTAGTATCCATTGTAGAAGTATTGCTTTTTTATAATGAGTTTCAAACATATTTCTCACTCGCTTGAACTTCTTAATTATGTTTTTCTTAGGCTTATATTAAATTTTTTTTTTTTTTTTGTCCTCAGCATAGTTTGTCTAGGCTAATGGAAAATTAGGCTAAGCTGGTTTATAAATGCTACAGTATCTTAAAACAGGTGACTGAAAATGCACTGAATTCTGAATACTCTATTCGACTCTTGTAGATTCAAATAGTTTGCTTGAGAAAGATCTTTGATCAGCCATCCCATGCATGTGCTGAAAACAGCTGAATATATATTTTGATTTACCAACTATTAGATAAGCGTTAACTTTCCCTAAACAGTACTTTTGACTGCAGGCCATAATTCCACACACAAAAGTGTAAGTATAAACTTTAAACTTACTAATATGTGGAGGAATACTTAAGTAGCTCAAAACACAATTCATTATTTCATTGCACTTTTCTGCCTCTATGCAACTTTTTCAGGGTTATAGAACTAGGAATAAACATTTGTAATCCATGACTTCAGAAAATTGATGCTGGGCTAAGGTTCTTGTCGGAATATTGTCAGTTTTTTCCCCTGAGAAAGCAACATCAGGCTAGGCACCTCAAAACTGAATAGAATCAAATAATCCAATTTGCTTTTTATCCATCACAGCATTTACTTTTTGCATTTCATTTAGTTTCATCAATAAAAAGTCAGCTCTTTTTCAGCATGGTCAGATTGGGATGTTTTATCTGTTATTTAAAAATTTTAATTTTTAAGGTTTAGTGTAAACTTAGAACTAGTCTCAGTGGGCCTCTAGAATGTCCTTGAAAGATTTAAATAAAACCAAAATCTGTTTTCATTTATTGCCAAAAATAAGCTCATAAAGTGATTTTGTTCTTATTAGGCTTCACAGCTCTTCAATCTTCATTCTTTTGTGAAACTGAAATCATGGATGAAAGCTAAAATCTTTAGTGTCCTTTTAATTTTGAAAGCATGTTAAGAAAGTAACTGATGTCTAGCCCATGCAAAGTGAGTGTGATCATGTAATTTAGAAGATGCCATTTATTGCATCAATTGCCCATAGATTCATCTGGGGATGAAAAAGTCTTCAAACTCATCACCACACTGCTATCTACCTACAAATGAAAATCTTAAATAATTTCTCTTGCATGAAAGTTAATTTAACTTGATCCTCTTGAAGTCCTCTCTTTCCTTGGTTGGAATTTGTTGATTTAGAGTAAACCTATTAGTTATGACAAATATTGAACTGAAAGGAGAAAGTAGAAGATGCCTCTAAATATACTAGAAAAGTGTTGAATTTTTCTGGTTCCATGTTTTTCCTGAGGGTTTCTAAGACTCTTTTAAATCCTGAATAACTGCTGGCCACTTTAGTTCAGCCTTGAACTCTATTTAATTGAAAAATGGAACGAGGAAATAGCAAAAAGCAAAACTGATGAGATTTCTACGGTCAAAGAATGTTAACTCATTTGATTTTCCTGAAATTCTAGACACAAAGCAATTGCACACACATTGCTAGATGTTGCCTGTGGCTTGTGTTAGAGATGTCGCTTCACTGAAGCTCTTTGAGGCTGTTACATATGTGTACAGTATAGCGTGGCTCCTCTGGGGCAGAGGAATTCACTAGATGATCAAGAGCCTGAGGACTTCTGCCTGGAACTTGAAAAATATTGGTTTGTCAAAGTGGCTGTTGTACTCTGCAAATGCACTCGTTTCCAAATTTTGTTTCTTCTGAATTCTTCTCCTTAGATGTGTATTATCATTGTACTGAGAGAGGAACATGTCTCTAATTTAAGTGAAAAATGAGAGATTTAATTGGAAATGAAAAGCAGTCTGAAAACCATTCCCTGATCCCTCCTGAATACAGCACAAAGCTATAAGATGCAAGAAATGTTTAGAAACGCAGTTATGAATGTCAAATTCCCAAAGCCTTTCTTTGTTTTCTTACTTTTGTCCTCTGGTTGCTCAGCTCCCTCACTAACCCAAACCAAACATTTATTTATTAGAATATCTTCTATTTGGCAATCCTGTACTAATTTCCGTGATGAAACCAAATGGGAGAAAACACTGTTCTTTTCATCAAGAAATTATAAGTGAATATATGTAGAGCACTAATCACAGAACAAAATCATAGACAATGCGAGTTTTGTAAATGTATTAAGGCTTCCTGAACGTGGACGTGTTAGTGAATGTGTCTACACAACATGCATATTCAGTTCTGTTGGTCGCTCAGTCGTGTCTGACTCTGTGATGCAAGGGAGTGCAGCACACCAGGCCTCCCTGTCCATCACCAACTCCCTGAGCTTGCTCAGACTCCTGTCCATCGAGTCAGTGATGCCATCCAACCATCTCATCCTGTGTCAGCCCCTTCTCCTCCTGCCCTCAATCTTTCTCAGCATCAGGGTCTTTTCCAGTGAGTCAGTTCTTCACATCACATGGCCAAAGTCTTGGAGCTTCAGCCTCAGCCTCAGTTATTTCAGTGAATATTCAGGACCAATTTCCTTTAGGATTGACTGGTTGGATCTCCTTGCAGTCCAAGGGACGCTCAAAACCATGGTTCAAAAGCATTATTTCTTTCCTGATCAGCTTTCTTTATGGTCCTACTCTCACATCCATACATGATTGCTGTAAAAATGAAAGTTTTGCCTATGCAGACCTTTGTCAGCAAAGTAATGTCTCTGCTTTTTAATAAACTGTCTAGATTGGTCATAGCTTTTCTTCCAAGGAGTTAATGGCTTTTAATTTCATGGCTGCAGTCACCATCAGCAGTGATTTTGGAGCCCAAGAAAATACAGTCTTAATGTGCTCCTTTCACAATTTGGAACCAGTCCATTGTTCCATGTCCATTGCTTCTTGACCTGTGTACAGATTTCTCAGGAGGCAGGTAAGGTGGTCTGGTATTCCCATCTTTTTAAGAATTTTGCATATTATGTTGTATCCACACAATGGAAGGCTTTGGCACAGTCAATAAAGCAGAAGTAGATGTTTCTGGAACTCTCTTGCTTTTTTGGTGATTCAACGGATGTTGTCAACTTAATCTCTGCTTCCTCTACCTTTTCTAATCCAACTTGAACATCTGGAAGTTCTCGGTTCATATACTGTTGAAACCTAGCTTGGTGAATGTTGAGCATTACTTTGCTAGCATGTGAAATGAGTATGATTGTGTGGTATTTTGAACATTCTTTGGCATTGTTTTTCTTTGGGATTGGAATGAAAACTGACCTTTTTCAGCCCCGTGGCCACTGCTGAGTTTTCCAAATTTCCTGGCATATTGAGGGCAACCCTTTCACAGCATTATCATTTGGGATTTGAATTAGCTCAACTCGAATTCCATCACCTTCACTAACTTTGTTCATAGTGATGTGTCCTATGGCCTACTTGACTTGACATTCCAGGATGTCTGGCTCTAGGTGAGTGATCACATCATTGTGGTTATCTGAGTCATGAAGATCTTTTTTGTACAGTTCTGTGTATTCTTGCCACTTCTTAATATCTTCTGCTTCTGTTAGGTCCATACCATTTCTGTCTTTTATTGAGCCCAACTTTGGATGAAATGTTCCCTTGGTATCTCTAATTTTCTTGAAGAGATCTCTAGTGTTTTCTATTCTATTGTTTTCCTCTGTTTCTTTGCATTGATCACATAGGAAGACTTTCTTACCTCTCCTTGCTATTCTTTGGAACTCTGCATTCAGATGAGTTAAAAGGAAAGTACCTCTTTTGCTGTTAACATCTTTCTTTCCTCTGCTATTTGTAAGGCCTCCTTGGACAACCACTTTACCTTTTTGCATTTCTTTTTATTCGGGGTGGTCTTCAGGTGTACCTCCTGTACAGTGTCATGAATGTCTGTCCATACTTCTTCCTGCACTCTATTAGATCTAACCTCTTGAATCTATTTGTCACTTCCATTGTATAATCATAAGGGATTTGAGTTAGGTCATACTTGAATCATCTAGTGGTTTTCCCCACTTTCTTCAATTTAAGTCTGAATCTGGCGATAAGGTGTTCATGATCTGAGCCACAGTTAGCTCCCGGTCTGGTTTTTGCTAACTGTATAGAGCGTCTCCATTTTCAGCTGTGAAGAATATAATCAATCTGATTTCGATGTTGACCATCTGGTGATGTCCATGTGTAGCATCTTCTCTTGTGTTGTTGGAAGAGGGTGTTTGCTATGACCAGTGTGCTCTCTTGGCAAAACTCTATTAGCCTTTGACCTACTTCATATTGTACTCTAAGGCCAATTGCCTGTTACTCCAGGTGTTTCTTGTCTTCCTGCTTTTTCTTTCCAATCCCATATGATGAAAAAGAATCTTTTTTTGGTGTTAGTTCCAGAAGGTCTTGTATATCATCATATTACTGTTTAACTTCAGCTTCTTCAGCTTTAGTGATCTGGGCATAGACTTGGATTACTGTGATATTGAGTGATTTCCCTCATTTTGTGGAAGAATGAAAAAATTATGCACTAATATGTGTGCTTGCCTTGGCAAGACCAACCAAGGCAAACATACATATTGGTGGTTGTTTAGTTACTAAGTCATGTCTGACTCTTGCAGCCCCATGGACTGTAGCCTGCCAGGCTCCTCTGTCCATGGGGATTCTCTAGGCAAGAATACTGGGGTGGCTTGCCACTTCCTTCTCCAACATATTAGTGCACAATATTTTTCATTCTTCCACACTGTGGTATAGATACATATAGATAGATATATAATCATTTCATATTGTATGCACAATTGTCAATAATAAAATTTCTATGAGTGATCTGGCTACCCCTACCAAAATATAAGTGTAAATGTAATGTTTTTAAACAACCCACCCATTCCCCTGCACCTTATATTTAATTATTCTGCTTAGAGTAGAACCCAAGATGGTTATTTCCATTCTGTCTTTTGAACTCCTCATCTTTTCTTTCCACATGCATCAAAAAGTATAGTGTGCCATTCTGTTAGCTGGAGCAAGTGCTCAGTTCTCGGTTGTGTCTGACTCTTTGTGACTCCGTGGACTGCACAGCCTTCCAGGCTTCTCTGTCCATGGAATTTTCCACACAAGACTACTGGAATGGGTTGCCACTTCCTATTCCAGGGGATTTTCCCAACCCAGTGTTAGAACTTGCCGCTCATGCATTGGCAGGTGGAGTCTTTGCCACTAGGGTCAGATGGAAAGCCCCATGCAGTATAAATATTCCTTCTGATAGGCCATTTTGAAATCCTGGCTAGATATCCAGAATTCCCATCTTTCTGTGAAACTGAAGAGTCATCACCTGCAGGCTTTCAGAGGAGACTCAGTTCTGGAGAAAAACCATATATGCAGACCACTGGAGGAAGTTATTATCACTTTCCATCTGGGACATCATGACAACGTGTAGCAGCAGAACGAAAAATGAAATGGGAGCATCAAAGTGTAGTTTGCCAAGAGATAGGCCCTGACATATGGTCCAACAAGAACTGACATTTCCACGATGTGTGAAGGAGCCACCACATCATTCACTCTCCTTGTGAGTCCCATTATTTGCAGACTGTGCTGTGGGGAAGTTATCAATTAGGCAAATAGTAGATTGTCAACAAGTATTAGTTGATCTTACAAAACATGCACATACCAGGTTGCAGTCACAGTCTGTAAATTCCTTGAGATCAGTTAATGAACAAGAAACACACTCTCTTTGCCATTAGCATCCTTTTGTACCAACGCCTCCCCGACATACCCCTTTTAAAGCACTACTTATTTCAATAATGAAAAGACGACTGTGAAGCTAAATGAGGAGGTGATGAAAGCATTCACACTGAAGGGATGATTAGCAAGCATATGAAATACTGTCACACACTAATATGAGGTCAGGTTGTAATTCCTCAGGAAAGCAGGGTGCTGTAAGCAAAATCACTGGAGTGAAAATTATGGATTATATTCAGAAAAGGTCAACTTGTTTAGAGTATAAAATTTGTGTAGCAAAGTAATGATAGGAAATGGCAGATCCACTCCCAGAATCTCACTTGCTAGAGCCTACTGTACTTCTTTCTAAATTCTAGAGAGATTAGCCTATGTATTTAATTCAATTTATGTCCCTTAAAATTATAGCACATGAATACACTTTTCTCTGCTGGCCATTCATTGTTGATAAAAACAAGCTAAATGCCCACTCTCACAGAATTTAAGCTCCAATTTGGTGCTTAGGGATGGTGGGAGATGGGTGGGAAAGAAGCAGGTGAACTAACAGTAAATAATTTAATTAACTAAAATATAGCACATAAAAGATAATAACCCTTGAGTCCTTGTTATTCTGAACTTTGGACTGTCTTATTCTTACATTGTTGGGTAGCCTTGGATTGCAGTATGACAAGTGGGAGTGGGATGGAGAGTGTTTTAGCAATTAAAGAAATTTACTTATGAATTGACTGGTTTGATCTCCTTGCAGTCCTAGGGACTCTCAAGAGTCTGCTCCAACACCACAGTTTAAAAGCATCAATTCTTTGAACACCACAGTTCAAAAACCTCAAGGAGATCAAACCAGTCAATCCTAAAGGAAATCAGTACTGAATATTCATTGGAAGGACTGATGGTGAAGCTGAAGCTCCAATACTTTGGCCACCTGATGAGAAGAGTCAACTCATTGGAAAAGACCCTGATGCTGGGAAAGATTGAAGGCAGGAGGAGAAGGGGATGACAGAGGATGACATGGCTGGATGGCACTGGATGGGCATCACCGACTCAATGGGTGTGAGTCTGAGCAAGATGGACAGGGAGACCTGGTGTACTACAGTCCATGGGGTCCCAAAGAGTCGGAGACGACTGAGTGACTGGACTGAACCAGACTTATAAGTTGCAATCAGTTAGAAGTGTCCTTTGATGACCTGAAATCTCAATTAAGAAAAGTCATATGGAGACAAGAAAAACTTCATTTCTTTTAAGTTGTATTTACTGCCTAGAGTATGCCATATACTCTTTCAGGGTTTAGCATTGATATACACAGAAAACTTCCTACCATCTAAGGTTTACTTTCTGGAAAGGAAGGGGGAGGTAAATAAACACATTAATCAATCAGACACATGTTAAAATATAGAATGTGGGTATTAAACTACGGAATGGGTGGGGGACTTCCTGGTGATCCGATGGTTAAGACCCCATGCTTTCCATGTAAGGGGTGCAGGTCCGATCTGTGGTCAGGGAACTAAGATCCTAAGGCCAGAGGGTGCTGCCAAAAAAAAAAAAAGAAATGTTAGTTCCTGTTAAGTGCTCTGAAGAAGGATAGGGCAGAGGAGGGGGACGGTAATGGAAGGACGGTGGTGGTACAATTTTAAAAAAGATTAGGAAAGATCTCTCTTTTAAAAGTAATGACATTTAAGCAAAAGTCTAAAGAGGTAATCACGTGCATATTTTGTGGAAGAGGTTCCAAGTAAGAAAAAAAAAAAAAACAGAGCAGAGAAGCGCACACTCCTTGTGCCTGACATGTTCAAGGAGCCCGAGAGTGTCCACATGGTGGGAAGGATGTGGGCTCTGAAACCAGAGAAAGCTGGACAGCCAGATCATGGGGAGTGCTGGAAGGGAATGTGTCAGTTAAGTAGTTGTCACACTAGCTTACTTATGTTGGAGGTATTTTTAGAAGTAATTTATTATCCTGAGCAAGGCCTTCTTCATGGTACCTGACCTGACTCCATCCCCATACTGAAGATCTGGTTAGAAAACTGAGATGTAAGCAATGAGATCACCAATGGAATGGGCAGGAGGTGAGCGAACTCCAGGAGACTGAGATGGACAGGGAAGCCTGGCGTGCGGCAGTTCATAGGGCTGCAGAGGCGGACACGACTTAGTGACTGAACAGCCACGAGCTATTAGATGCTCTAATCAGTTAAAGCATTAGCTGAGGGGCCCAAGGACAGGATGGAAAGGTGTTCAGCCTTCATTCTGTAGCATTTTTTCTGACTTTGTTAAAGGTACCATATAGATAATAAAAGAAGGGGCATGGGAAATTCAGTTTTCTTGCAAACACCCACAAAATGCCATGATCTAAGTACTGAGTTGAGGCTCTTACCATAAAAATGACCACGGTATCCTGTATCTCACAAAGTAGGGGACACTATTTGAATCATTTTGATGACCCTTCAGCAATGATTATGAAGATGGCCACAACCAGGGGTTTTGGTTATAAGTGCAGACAGTGGTTAAGAGACTATTTTGAACTCTACTCTTTTATCCAATCAACCAACTGCTCATTTTGCCTTAGATACCAACTCCTTCTCCCATCATTAAACAGGGAAGAACCTCCCAGCTCTAAGAGTACCTGGTGCTCCGTGAGTATCTGGAGAATGAGAAAGTGTGCACTATGTATTCAGAAATAGGGGCTGATTATTTTACATACACATATAACTGAATATTTCACATGATCATAATCAAGGGCATGCTGTTTGCTTTAGAAAGAAAAATTAAGTAGCTACTTTCAAAAATATTTGGGATAGCTGAAGTATGGGTATTCATAATGATGCCATCTGAAGAGTTTATAAGAATTAATTTTTGGTCTGAATATCAAATGACTTATGAAACTAATTGGATTCACCCTAACCACACTAAGGAGTATGTCAAGGCTGTATATTGTTACCCTGCTTATTTAACTTTTATGTACATCATGAGTACATCATGAGAAACGCTGGACTGGAAGAAACACAAGCTGGAATCAAGACTGCCAGGAGAAATATCAACAACCTCAGATATGGAGATGACACCACTCTTATGGCAGAAAGTGAAGAGGAACTAAAAAGCCTCTTGATGAAAGTGAAAGAGGAGAGTGAAAAAGTTGGCTTAAAGCTCAACATTCAGAAAACGAAGATCATGGCATCTGGTCCAATCACTCCATGGGAAATACATGGGAAAACAGTGGAAAGAGTGTCAGACTTTATTTTTGGCGGGCTCCAAAATCACTGCAGATGGTGATTTCAGCCATGAAATTAAAAGATGCTTACTCCTTGGCAGAAAAGTTATGACCAACCTAGATAGCATATTGAAAAGCAGACATTACTTTGCCGACTAAGGTCCGTCTAGTCAAGGCTATGGTTTTTCCAATGGTCATGTATGGATGTGAGAGTTGGACTGTGAAGAAAGCTGGGCACCAAAGAATTGATGCTTTTGAACTGTGGTGTTGGAGAAGACTCTTGAGGGTCCCTTGGACTGCAAGGAGATCCAACCAGTCCATTCTGAAGGAGATCAGCCCTGGGATTTCTTTGGAGGGAATGATTTTAAAGCTGAAACTCCAGTACTTTGGCCACCTCATGTGAAGAGTTGACTCATTGGAAAAGACTCTGATGCTGGCAGGGATTGGGGGCAGGAGGAGAAGGGGACGGCCGAGGATGAGATGGCTGGATGACATCACTGACTCGATGGACATGAGTCTGAGTGAACTCCGGGAGATGGTGATGGACAGGGAGGCCTGGCGTGCTGCGATTCACGGGGTCGCAAAGAGTCGGACACAACTGCGCGACTGAACTGAACTGAACTAACTACACTAAACTGATAAAATTAAAATGAATCTAGAGCAATAGATATTTCAAGAAATACTGTGGCTATTACATATAAAACTAGGTGAAAGATTTTTACATATCACTCTTTGGTGTAGTGAAAGAACCTTAAATTAGTTGGCAGGAAGTCTGAGTTCTGGATTTGATGATTTCCTAACTAATTTATGTGACCTTTTAAACATTAATGTATCTGTGCCTCGTCTGTAAAACAAGAACCATTACAGCGTGCTTATACTGGATCTGCAGTACTCCAAGTTAGTATACATAGTATCTCATTTATCTTTCTCCTAATTATAAAGCTAAATAAAAGTATTATGCTATTTCTGAATGATCTAGCTCTAAAATGTCAGTTTATTCAGATCAGTTCATTTATTGCCCCAAGGAATGGAGAAAGAAATACCGTGCAGTTGAGCATGTTGGTAGCTGACCAGGCAAGAAATCTGATGTCTTTTCATCACCTGCCTTAGCATCTTAATAGCTGCATGAATATTGAACTCAAATTTTGATGCATAGTCTAGATTTCTCAACCTCTGGCTACAGAGTTGGATATTAGCACATGAAATATGACTTCTATCTGTAATAATATAATCTCTGGGGGAATGTGAGTTAATTAGAATATAGCTGCAAAAGCTTGGGCAATAGCCCATTAAATGTCACATCTTCAGCAAACACAGACAGTGGAACAATGCCAGTTTCTGGGAATATGTTCATATTATCTTGCTACAGGAACTTATAACTCCTGTCACCACCTTAAGCCCACGAATGATTGTTACTGTTGGTCTTGAGGGAACAAAAGTATTTACTATAGCAACTCAAAGCAATAGTTCATGTATTCCTTTTTCTCTTTGCATGGAGACATGGGCCAGATGATTCTAAGAAAATTTCTAGTCACTCACCACACAAAAAAAATCACAGGCACAAAAAGATGTTTGTGAATAGGTGTTTTCCTTATCAACAGTTATGGTCTTTGTTTTCTATGTGAAATGTTTTCCAGATAGTTTCAGTATAAAGAAAGAAATGTTATTTTGTGTCTATTACTAATGCTCATGTGTCTCCATAAGGGAGTTAGGAACAAAAAAAAGTGTTGAAGTGGATATAAATAGGATAATTTGTTTAAGTATAAAAGGAGAAGGGGAAACAAGGGAAACAAATTCTTATTTAATAAAGCTTTGAAACCAAGTATGTTTCCTGTTACCGGTAATTATTGCCTAATTTGATAAGCCAGCAAGCAGTTATTGGAAAACGCTTGTGAAAATATAGTATCGCTTTACCACTATCAGCCTATAAGTGGCTGCAAGAATGGTCAGTTCTCTTTATCACTGATGTTGCTTATGTCTCTGCTCTCGTGAGGAAAGGCAAAACCGTGGGTACCAAATTCTGGGAACAGAGCAGCTCAGTTACCATTTGGACTAATTTGATTCCCACCAGACAACTCCACCTTTAAATGATTGATATTAATTCAAGAAATAGACCTCAAATGAAGTGGTATGGCAGACACACAATTAATCTCTGTTGAAATGCAAGTGAAATCATGAGGGGGGAAGTTGACCAAAAGTTTGCCTAATAATAACTGGGTCACCAAGATCTGTGATCACTTTTCACTCTAATAATTAACAGAAGTTTGGGTCAGGATAGCAAAATGGCGGACACATTTAGGGGAACAAGTTGCACAGGGTAGATGTGCAGAGAGTCAGCGGAGAGTGTTCAGTATCCGAGGGTCTGAGTGTAAACGTCAGGAAGGCCTGAGGCAGCACATCCAACCCTTCACATAAGCTGTGCAGTTAAAGAAGGTTTTCACTTGCTTCAAGGCATTGTCTTTTGAGTAAACCTTTTTCTGTACTATGCAATTTTATCTGAGATAGTAGTGCTTGGGAAACTGTATTTATGGAAAAAATAAAAATACTAAAATTTATTTCAATCTTTTAAGGCAAGAGACATTCATTAAAATTAGTAAAAGAAAAAAGATAGGAACTTCCAAAAATAATAATGAAAAAAAAATTAGAACAATCACTAAACTGAGGATTGTGCAATTTCTGAACTAAATTCACTAGAATCAGAGGGGAAGAAACATATATTTCTGTCTTAGGATTGACACATTTTGCTTTTCATTAAGACCAAGATTTCCTAAATTTTGGACATTCAAACTTTTTCTAAAAATCTTATATATTTTTTTATTTTATCTTTTTAAATTGGAATATAATTGTTTTATAATGTTGCATTGGATTCTGCTGTACAACAATGTGAATCAGCTATACACACACACACACACAAGTGTGTGTGTGTGTGTGTGTATATATATATATATACACATATATGTATGGATGCATGCATCTCCTCCCTGCCGAATCTCTCCCACTCCCCCCACATCTAACTTGTATTTCAAGTAGCAGAAAGTGAGTAGCATTTGGCAAATGGTGGTGATTTTACCTTGTGCTGCCACCAGGGGACAAACTAAGAGAAGGCTCCAGGGTGAGTGGGGACACCACAGTGACCGCGGGCTGCGACACTGTGTTATACACGGACCTTCACTGATAAGGGTAGACTACAGATTTTCAGTATTAAAGAGTTTGAGTTTTCTGCAGGAAATTAAGAGCAGGCCCATGGAGACACTAAATCTATTTCCATAAAAGTAACAGTTATGCACTTACCATTCATCTTTGGTCAGTTTTAATCATCAATAGTAACACTTGTATTTCTATATCAGAACAATGTATTAGGGGGCTTCCCTGGTGGCTCAGACAGTAAAGTGTCTGCCTGCAGTGTGGGAGACCTGGGTTCGATCCCTGGGTTGGGAGAGCTGGGTTTGATCCCCTGGAGAAGGAAATGGCAACCCACTCCAGTACTCTTGCCTGGAAAATTTCATGGACTGAGGAGCCTGATGGGCTACAGTCCATGGGGTCACGGTCACAGAGAATCGGACACGACTGAGTAGCTTCACTTTCACTTTCACTTTCACTATGTATTAACTCTGCCTTTCTAGTTGGCGTTACTGATGGTTGCTCCACTTTTAGTTTAGGAGTTTCATAAAAGTTAACTTATTCTCGAAAAGCAGACCCTGATCATCAGCAGTTAAAAACACATTCATGACTCAGATGTATTATTCTTATTCTTAGTCAGCAACTGGATGGTGCACCCAGGGATCCAAGAATCTAGGCTGAAATTATTCACAGTCGAGCTTCTCATGGCATGTATTTCTCCTAAGCAGCTCCTTCATACATGTAAGCTAATATATTAAAAACATTCATCTGTGTACTGGGTTAAAATATAGCCCACATAGTTTCAATTCATATGCTTAAGATTCCTACTAAAGGGCATTAGCATTTTCTTTTACTTTTCTAAAAAACAGCTATATTGAAATAAATTCACATACCCTGCATCCAAAGCATACAATTTAGTCATTTTTAGTGTATTCAGAGACTTGTACAAACATCACCGTAATCCATTTTAGAACATTTTCATTTACGGCATTTCCTTCCAATGTTTCCATAGCCCAAAGAAAACACTGGTGTATGTCTCTATACACTTGCCTACTCTGGACATTTTATGTAAATAGAATCATATGACATGCAGTCTTCTATAACTGGCTTCCTTAGTATGATGTTGTCAAGGTTCTTCATGTTTTAGCGGGTATCAGCACTTCATTTTTTGTTGCCAAATAATATTTCAGTTCAAGGACATACCATATTTTATGACCACTCATTACACAGAGTAATTAATCAATCACACTGTTTCCACTTTTTGCTTTTTAACCATAAAACTTAGATGAACACTCACATACATATATTTGTGTGGACATATTTTTTTAAAATTTATTTTAGGTATGTCCTTAGGAATGGAATTACTAAATCACTTGATAATTCTATGTTTAACCTTTTGAAGAGTCATCAGACTGCTTTCAAAAGTGGCCACACCATTGACATCCCCATCTACAAAGTATGGATGCTTCAGTTTCTCCACATTCTCAGCAATGCTTGTTGATATACTTTAAAGCTATCCCGGTTGATGTGAAGGGGTATCTCATTACGGTTTTGATTTGCATGTTCCTGGCAACTAGTGCTGTTTAGGATGTTGGCACCCACTCCAGTGCTCTTGCCGGGAAAATCCCATGGATGGAGGAGCCTGGTGGGCTGCAGTCCATGGGGTCGCTGAGGCTCAGACACGACTGAGCAACTTCACTTTTACTTTTCATTTTCATGCATTGGAGAAGGAAATGGCAACCCACTCCAGTGTTCTTGCCTGGAGAATCCCAGGGATGGGGGGAGCCTGGTGGGCTGCCGTCTATGGGGTCGCACAGAGTTGGACACGACTGAAGCGACTTAGCAGTAGCAGCATGTGTTTATTGATCTGTTGAATAGAACATTGATCTGTTCTTTGTAGAATGTTATTTCAGAAGATGGTATTTGCAGCTATGCTTACATTTAAATAATAAGCATTTAAGGTAGATATTGTATGTTATATAAAATACAATGTTAATATATACGTGTTACATATCAAAGAGGGAGGGGATATACATACATATAGTATGTCTGATTCCTGTTGTTGTACAGCAGGAACCAACACAGCACTATAAAGCAATTATCCTCCATTGAAAAATAAAACAAAAATTTAAAAATATAAATACATTTCATAGTAACATATGTAACAGCATATAAAAATATTATATTCAAAGATATTAAATAGAGCATATGAAACATTTTGACTGTTTCCTGTTTATACTTATCTAATCTGATACCACAATAATTCTGCTCCCTCCTTCCAGTTACACTGTAAGAGAGAGCGAAAGGCATTTTTATTATCCTCATTTTATAAACAATAATTTTGCAACTGCTCTGTCAGACCTAAACCGCTTAAATACATTTACTGGTGAGTTTTTTCCACATACTCTGGCTGTGATGCAGTAAAAAGAAGGATGTAAGTTTCCCTGACCAAGTTAAGAAGACAGTTTCTTCCAGATCAGGAAGGAGGGGGTTTGGGTTTGAAAAGGATTGAATCAGTTTAGATAGGCAGGTGAAACCATGAAAGAAACGTCTGAGAGATTTTTTTTTTATCGTTCTAAGATAAATGTGATATACTGTGTCTGTGAGTGCTCAGCCATGTCCGACTCTCTGGAACCCTATGGACTGTAACCCACCAAATTCTTCTGTCCTTGGGATTCTCCAGGCAAGAATACTGCAGTGGTTTGCCATACTTCCCCCCAGGGGAATCTTCCTAACCCAGGGGTCAAACCCTTGTCTCCCGAGTCTCCTGCATTGCAGATGGATTCTTTATTTGAGCATATGGTATAATATCCACTATATGTTATGTTATAATTCACATATTTTATAGGTAATACTTATATATCCAACCACTCCATCATAAAGGAGATCAGTCCTGGGTGTTCATTGGAGGGACTGATGTTGAAGCTGAAACTCAAATACTTTGGCCACCTGATGTGAAGAGCTGACTCATTTGAAAAGACCCTGATGCTGGGAAAGATTGAGGGCAGGAGGAGAAGGGGACGACAGAGGATGAGATGGCTGGATGGCATAACCAACTCAATGGACATGGGTTTGGGTGGACTCCGGGAGTTGGTGATGGACAGGGAGGCCTGGCGTGCTGCGGCTCATGGGGTCACAAAGAGTTGGACATGAATGAGTGTCTGAACTGAACTGAACTTATAAATTAATATTATTCTTTATACGACATGCTGTATTCAGTTACTAGAAATCTTTCCTAAAATTAGTCAACAGAGATGTTAAGGGACCTACCCAGCTACCTGAAATCATTCCCATAAACTTTCAACAAATGATCGATGTTTTCCTATACACGTGACTGTGGAAAAAATAGCCAGTTTCTTCTACCATCTATTCCCTTCTTTTCTCACAGTAACAGTGACTTAAATTACATTTCCTATCCTCCCTTGCAGATAGATGTGGTCACATATCTAAGTTTTAATCAATGGATGTGAGTAGAAATACATGAAACCATTAGGTCTTCCTCTTAAACAGAAGGTATATGCTTTTCACTCCTTCTTTTTCCGACTTTCTGCTGCCTGGGGTGTGGGTGTGAAGGCGGGAGCGGGACCAACAATTTTGGGCCAAGATGTGGAGACATTTTGCAAAGTCTGGGAGAACAAGCTGGAAAGATCCTGGGTCCCCCAGCCCTGGAAGCGGCCGTGCCAGCCCTGAGGTTCAGTTCATGTTCTGTTATTGAGTCTTTGCAGCAGAGCAGCTGAAACTATTCTAACAAGGAGACTGCTTCGTCCGCAAAAAAGTCTTTGTTCTCCATGGCAACCCATCAAATATGCAGAAGCTGATATGCGGTTTGTCTTAAGTATTGTCTGTTCTTTCTAGAAAAAAAAAGTTTCTTCAAATCTTTCACCTAGATTTCATGTTGCACTGTTTATGGATATCTCACTTTCTTGGACCTATTGTTTATCAATATTTCTCTGTGATCATGTTCCTTAGAATGAAAATCATTACTCTAGAAGTGAACTGAGAAGCAGAGAGCAGACTGATTATTCTCAAGATAGGGCAGTAGTGCAATTCGGAATTAGCGTATCTAACAATCTCATTTATTTATGCAGTCAGTCATTAGGCTGAATGATATCATGTGACAGGCAATGGGCAGAGAGCTAGCATCTCAGAGGTGAAGATGCTCTGGAAACTTATTGGAAACTCAGTGAATTAAAACAAGCCTTCATGACCTGTACCCCAGTCAGAACTTCCTCCTGATGTATCAGCATGTTAATAAATAAGAAACTTTACAAGCACTTCATATTTGTAAAATTTCATTGCTGTTTGCTGACATGGTGTCCCCTCTGTCAAATTCAAGAGTTGGTTTTGGGGCTTGAGTATGTCTCAGGAAGAGACAAGTTTTGTTTTTTTTAATTGCCCGGGAATATTTCTGGAACTCGGAATGAATGTATGCCCCTGTATTGCCAGGCCTTGCTTAGAGGAGTAGGGACAGGATGGCTTTGTGACGCTGGCCTTTTCTTCTCCATTTCTGCTGTCGTTGGAGAATGTTCTTCGTAGACTTATGGATTCAACCTGCAAACATGTTGTTCACTACTATCCAAACTCTTGGTCCACAAGCAACTCCTCTTTCTGCTGCAGTTCCAAAGGATGGGGTGCTTGCAGAAACATTGTAACACGGGCTTACTTCTCCCGAGCCACTTATTTTTTATTCCTCTTAATTTTTGATTCCTTTTGAGTTTCTCCCCTTGTTTGCCTGTACTTTCTCCTTGAAAGCCCCTCTGCTAATAGTGTTGAGCAATGTCATTTCCAATACATCATTCCCTTTCATTCCTTTACAGGAGAACTAGGGCGAGAGGTGGTTAACAACTGTCAGGCTCCAGCCATTGAAACTAAAGAAAGCAACTGCAACACTGCTCTGAAGGGGCTTTCACCAGGAGCATGTGCATGGCTGTGAGCAACTGTAAGCTTTCTTTAGCTCTTAATTACCCCCACACAAAAGGCAGTGTTTGCTCTCATGCACATGGGATTTACCCGCCTACTTTTCATTAGTGTTAATGGGGGTCTCTATGTAAAAATCCTCTTCCCTTCCCCCAGTATCAATGGTGGAATAGATGCCAAGAGGGGTTTCTGCAGTTTTGCTCATTGATTGGTTTCAGATGGAACACAAAAGCGAATCTCTGAGTGTGAGCGTGCCCACCCTCCATACACTCCATGCTTCAGGCTTTATTAACACTCAGGGGATTGCTTGTCTCATTTTCTGTCCCTGGAGTGGCCAGAAACGATCCTCCCACTGTGCCCCACTTCATTCCCCCCCAAGCCATTGAAAAGCACTGTTATTTTTTTCTCACACTGGCTTGACTTACTCTATTGTCCTTGATAAATGTATATGAGGATAAGGATAAGAAGCAAAAAAAAAAAAAAATCACAAATCCCTCTCCCTTATTTTGTCCAAATAGTCTGTAAATTCCCTTCCTGCCCTCCAGGCCCTCAGTTCCACTTAGATATCCTAACTCTCCTGAGGCTGTTCACTGAGCAGTGATGCCATCCTGATGGACTCTTCTGTTGCAAAATCTACCCTTGTGCTTTCCAGGACCCTCATGCTTACACCCCAATTAGCTTCAGGGTTCCTGGAATCTTCCAATCCTCACCCAAACACTTAGCTCTCAGTTTGTCAGACTATTATTCATTACTAGCTAGGAACTGGCCAAGTTTCCATTAACCGTACACAGAACTCTCTGCATTGTTATTTCTTGAATCCTACCTCCTACATATAATGCTTTTTTCTTTCTTTGATTTTATTGGTGGGCTTAAACCTGAGTATACTTATTAATGTCTAAGTATTATACATGTAATACAGCCACCTTACATGTAATGCAGTGAGAAAAAGAGTATGGATTTCTTCCAAATTAGAAAGTTTCCCTAAATTAGAACCCCAAGCCCCAGGTTTTTATTTAGTGCCTGACTGACAGTGACTGCACAATTCCCGTCCTTCTGCAGGGATGAGAAAGAGAGTGACAAAGAAGCTGGAGGGAGAAGATGCAGCATCCCGGTGCATTATGGGTGTCATGCCTTTTGTCAGACAATCTCTCATGTTTATTTATCCATCTATTGCCCATATAGGATATCCTTGATGGCTCAGTGGTAAAGATTCTGGCTGCAATGCCGGAGATGCAGGGTTGATCCCTGGGTGGGGAAGATCCCCTGGAGGAGGGCATGGCAACCCACTCTAGTGTTCCTGCCTGGAGAATCTCATGGACAGAGGAGCCTGGTGGGCTACAGTCCATGGGGTCACAAAGGGTTGGACACGACTGAGTGATTGAGCACACAGACGCATCTCCCATATATACAAAACTTATATAAGCATGTCACATATATCATATGACATGGAAAATATCCTATATATACATGTGTATACACACACACACACACACACACACCCCCCAAATAATAGGATACAGCTAAGCAACTGCGTACACAGCATATATATATATATATATATATATATATAGTCTCCCTAAGACAAAAGCCAAAATTAAATCTTTATTCTTAGGTTAGTTTTGCCTACTAGATTTGTTTAAGACAGATTAAAATTTTCAGAGATCAAATGCATTTCTGATTTAAGCACTAAACCTTGACAAATGTTACTCATGGTAATGAATATGCTAGTTGCAGTTTTACCAAACAGCACCATGTATATTATTGCAGTTAATCTCCCCAAAATGCTATTTTCCAGGGGTAATCATCACAAGTTTAATAGATCAACCTTTCTTCTTTCCTTAGTACTACTGATAAATGTCTTTTGTCATAAATCTGTAAGGCTTTCTCTGGTTCTAATGTTTCTTGGATGGAAAGAGACTGAGGTCAGAGGAAAGCAGAAGCGTCCTCTGCTTTACCCACCTTCCCTGTGGTGCTGGGCTCTGTCCCTCAGTTGTGTCCGATTCTGTGCGGCCCTGTGGACTGTAGCCACCAGGCTCCTCTGAGCATGGAATTCTCTGGGCAAGAATACTGGAGTGAGTAGCCGTTTCTTCCTTCAGGGGATCTTCCCAACCCAGGGATCGAACCCAGGTCTCCTGCATTGCAGGTGGATTCTTTACTTTCTGAGCCACCAGGGAAGCCCTTCTTCCCTATGGTGCCTCTTAATTTCACTTATTTTTCAAGTATTTTCCATTTCTTGCATCTGACTCCATCTCTTAGCTCCAAATCATAGAACAAGGAAAAACATTAAGTACAGAATAAAAATGTTATGAATAAAGAAGCCACAAAATTTATTACTCCTAATATCCTAGAAACTCCCTCCTTTTCCCAGATGTAGTTTTAATATATGACATTCGTTGTGAGGCAGGAGACACAGGAGACAACGGTTCAATCCCTGGCTCAGGAAGATTCCCTGGAGGAAGGCATGGCAACCCACTCCAGTATTCTTGCCTGGAAAATCCCCATGGACAGAGAAGCCTGGTGGGCTACAGTCTACAGTGTTCCAAAGAGTTGTACATGACTGAAATGACTGAGCATGCATGATGGGGACATTTCTCACTGAAGTTTAGGGGTCTAGATGGCAAAGGACCATTGGTCCTGTGAGGCTGTTGACTTATCTATCATTGGACTTATGTTTGCAACTTTATGTTTATCAACTTTAGGTATAACTTCACAGTTCTTTGGTGACTTGTTAATTCTTCTTGTCTTATGACCATTGAATATTTGTATTAATATTTGTTAATTTTTCTAAGACTGTGACACATTTGAGGATGTAATCCTTTTCATTGACAAAAGCCATTTGACTCTTTTCAAGGAATTCTGAGTGTGTCTGTGATATAAAGTGTCCACCTTTCCAAGAGCCCCACAATGACTTGATATTTAAGAACAAACATCTTTGCTGACAAGGGCTGCAGTACTTGATACATTTTCTATGAGCTGGAGCTACAATGAAAGAGGAAGTGAGAGGTTCCTGCAGGGAGCCTCCAAGCCTGACTCAACAAAGGAGGGGAAAGAATGTCAGTTATGGCTACTGATTCTGACCTGGTGGGGCTAGAGGCAGTGAGGGACTGTAGTCTTGGGACGATCTGGTTGATTTCATAAAAGTGATAAATGCCTTAACGAAAGCATGCATCTGAATCAGAAAGGAAATAATCTGAAAGTCAACGCAGCATAAGCTTCAGATTACTTTTGGCCTACAAGCTTAATACACTGGCACACTCGCATGATAATTAAGCCTGGGAGTTAAGTTTCTTAGAGAGCAAAGCGATCACTCTTCTTGGACAGGCAGGAAACTTGTAATCCTTGTATCCACACAGGTCTTAAAAACAAGGATAAAGTGAAAGACACCCTTGTGTCTTAAACAGTCCAACACTCATGTGTATGAAAGGGGAAAGTGGGAGTGAGTATGCCTGCCTGCTGATAAATATAACTGCCTTTCCATACTGGCTCCTCATTCATCGAGGGGTGATGGATGCCTAGGGGTCAGGGCTTCCCATTCACACCTCCAGAGGATGTGGTTTGAGGCTGTGCGTTCAGGGTCATTGTTTTCCATGTGATGAGAAAGGACTTCACACATTAAGGGTCTGTCCGTCTTCCTCCTGTTGGCCTCCACGGACACCCTGGCTGGATTGCTCTAAATGAAATGACTAGCAAAGGAAAATCAGGAAAGAACGATATATGCATCTGTTAAGGAAGCTCAGTTAATGGTATTAACGGCTGCTGCTATTTTTATCGACATCATGAATAACCATAATAGGCACCTTGAGCTGTGAACTGACTTGCTCAAGAGGACAATTGAATCAATGAAGGGCTTGACCTGTTGTATTCCCTTAAATAAAAAAATCATTGAATGTTTATTTTGTCTGCTTATCATAAGTAAGGCAAGGATGAATAAGCCACACACCCATTCTCAAAATAATGCATGGTCTGTGGGGATGACGAAGATGGAATTCTGTGTAGACAAAACCCAGAGAGATAAAAGAGGACACAGAGAGACTGTGGAGCAGGGATAGGAAAGGAGCCCAGAAACAGGCCTTTTTCAACTCCATCTTGAAACATAGGATTGTGGGGCACCTGTTAAAACATCTCCCAGTGACTTGTTGGGAGAATACTGGATGAATCAAAAGTAGGAAAAAAGAACAGGTGCTCTGGTTGGTATTAAATCCTCTGCTAGCTCATGGGTAAGAGGGAATCTTACCTAGGTTTAGGGCAATATTGCTCTAACTGGGGCCCAAACCTCCCTCCTGCCTCCACCTGTCTCAGGATTACTTGGAATGTCCATTAGAAGATGCTTGCTTTTTGGAAGAAAAGCTATGACAAATATAGACAGTTTATTGAAAAGCAGAGACTTCACCTTGCTGACAAAGGTCTGTATAGTCAAAGCTGTGGTTCCAGTAGTCATGTATGGATGTGAGATTTGGACTATAAAGAAGGTTGAGTGCCAAAGAATTGGTGCTTTCAAATTGTGATGCTGCAGAAGACTCTTGAGAGTCCCTTGGACAGCAAGGAGATCAAACCGGTCAATCCCAAAGGAAATCAACCTTGAATATTGGATTGAAATCAACCCTGCATATTCATTGGAAGGACTGATGCTGAAGCTGAAGCGCCAATACTTTGGCCACCTGTTGCAAAGTGCAGACTTATTGGGAAAGACTCTGATGCTTAGAATGACTGAGGGCAGGAGGAGAAGGAGGCAACAGAAGATGAGATAGTTGGATGGCATCACTAACCCAATGGACAAGACTTTGAGCAAACTCTGGGAGATAGTGAAAGACAGGAAGCCTGGTGTGCTGCAGTCCATGGGGTTACAATCAGAAGTGACTTACCGGCTGAACAACAACCATTAGGTACAGATCTGTGGTATCTGCATTGAGTTTCTAATGAGCATTTCTTGGGGGTAAAATCCAGAGCTTGCATTTGAAACAAGCTCCTCAAGTTAGGCTTACAATCACTAGAATTTAAAAGGAGACAATCAGAAAAGAATGACTTTGGAAAAGTTTGCCAGTGATCTCTCTGAGAATCTTGGTGAGGTCAGAGATATTACTGGTGGCCTCATTTCTATCTCCATACTCCCAAATTTAGTTCATGTAGGATATGTATAAGAAAGGGGACAAATGGAATGAATGATGGAAAGAGGTGAAGAAGTCATCCAAGGATAGCTATCAGATCGGCCTTCTCCACCTCCTTCACTGTGGAGGATACATTCTAATTACGTGTCAAGGATTTATGGCACAGATGGCAGCTATGTAGCACATAGTCCTCTTTTCACGCCTCCAGTCTCCAGAGCACACATTTTTCATGGGCAACACTTTTCAGCAGAGCTCTAACATTGTCTCACAGTTTGTTCTGACACAACCCTCCATGTAACCAGTCAGTCTCTGGGGGATGAAGTCTTCCTGCCCTATGTGGACACATGCAACTAACCCCTGCTTCCCTAGAAATAAACAGCCGAAATGCTAGTTCTTTTATAGGAAGTGACCTTTGGGGGATTTTGAGGGTACGTGGTGCGTGTTAAGGTGCTTCAGTCGTGTCCAGCTCTTTGCAACCCTATGCACTGCAGCGCACAAGGCTCCTCTGTCCATGGGACTCTCTAGGCAAGAATACGGGAGCAGTTTACCACCCCCTTCTCCAGGGGAGTCTTCCCAGCCCGGGACTGAACCCGTGTCTCTTACATCTCCTGCACTGCACCAGTGCCACCTGGGAAGCATTCATAAGTTGAGTGTAGGCCTATGTCCCACTGGGACCGTATTTCCTAAAAAGATAAACACACATTCTCAGCTGATCACTGGGCTCAGAGCAGGGCCTGGAGCAGGGAACACTTTTGTGAATGGTTTAGCCGGGTTTTCTGCTGAATCTTGATGAGAAATACTCTTCCACGTTTGTGTGATCAGGATACAGGCTCTGACAGTAGACTGCGTGAGTCACATCCTCGTATCCTTGCTCTGTACTTTTCTGATCGTGCAGAGGGACAAACTCAGGGCTGCATCTCAGGGTCCTCCTCATTAAATGAAGGTGATCCTGCTAGCCACCTGCTGGACATTTTGGGTAGATTAAAAGGAATGATGCAGGATCTGACACACGATGCTAGTGATTATTATTTCATGTAGGCATACCAGGCTTCCCAGGTGGTGCTAGTGATAAAGAACCCCCCTGCCAATGCAGGAAACATAAGAGATGCAGGTTTGATTCTTCAGTTGGGAAGATCCCCTTGAGCAGGGCATGGCAACCCACTCCAGTATTCTTGCCTGGAGAATCCCATGGACAGAGGAGGCTGGCAGGCTATGGTTGCAAAGAGTCGGACGTGAGTGAAGTGACTTAACATGCAAATGCGTGGGTACACCCACTATGCTTCTGTTCTGCATTGGGATACTGAGACCCAGCAAGAGTGAGGAGGAAACGGGGCTAAAAACGCAAGTTAAGTTTTAAGATGGGTGGCAAATGGATTCCTCCACAACTCGCAAATGATCCCATTTCCTTTACCAGAGTAGAAAAGCACAATTGTGGGTAGAGTCCAAATCCGAGGACAGGAGAACACGCTTTGCCTGTTGAGACTTCAGGATTATCCCAGACAGTTTCAACTGAATGACCAGGACTGAGGGGTGGCTGAGTGACAGGTTTAAATAGAAATGACCAACTGTACATAGAAAAAAAAAAAAAATGCCATGGAAGGAACCCATGCATTTTTTAAGCTACAGGAAAAGACAGATAAAACTGTCATAATCCGTCTCTCATGGTATCAGGGGCTTAAGAGGCTAATACCCTCCTAGGCTTTTCTGTATGGGATTCCCCACAGTCCTGTTCCTAGGCCGGCTGTCTGCTGCAGTACCTGGTCTGGAAGTGAGCATTGGCTAGCTTCCTTCCCCCCATGAGGGCCAAGTAATGAACTGTCGGTTATAAACAGTCGAAAACAAATATTAGAAGGTCATTGCACTGCTCAACTTTGATATATTGAGAAATGTGAACTTTCGCAGGGCTTCTGAAGTATCCTCACGCAGAAATTGGTAGCGTGCGTAGATTCATCTGTCACTGGTGAAAACGTGGGCACAGCATCACTGCTTGAAGGCTGAGCATGGAAATGCTCAACCCTGATTAAACGGCCATAATTCCTCAAGGCTGTGACATGGCTGGCAGGCATGGGAAGCTGAGGCCTTAAAATATAAATTGTTGAAATTTATAATACACTGTTGGTCTGTCAGGAAAAAAAAAAAAAGAAGCGTCGGATTCTCCCTCAGTTCAAAATATCAGCTAATTATTTTAGCATTTTCAAACGGGGATTTGTACATGTGGTTTAATGATCAAGGGGAAAATCATATTTTTTTTCTGCTTTATTAGACAGATGAGCTGTTTGCATATAAAAGTGTTACTTCATGTTTCTTTAAAATGCATGCCTTCTTTGATAGCCTGCGTGATTTGTTGGTAGCGTTACCTTAAAGTATGGATTGTGAAGCTGGGATAATTAGGGATGCTGCTCAGTAGACTTGGCCTTGAAATTTCTGACACTTACTTTGTAGCAATGAAACATCAGTTGGCAAGTACATTTATTTTCTTCCATGAAGAAGCCTCTCATATATACACCACACTTATTTCAATTATTTCAGAGGATAAGATAATGGATGGGTAACTTATTGGAGCAAGAAAGAAGCCAGATGTCTGACACTCAGAACTGAGGCTTGGGTCAGGCTTGGAATGATCTTGGGTCAAATTTCTAGAGGTCAGGCTCTGTCAGTGTCCCCATCTACTTTACAGTGCTTAGCATATGTATATAGATGTGATGAATAAATACTAAGTAAAACATTTGATTAAAAGTCTTAAGACCATAAGTTGACAGGAGTTATTGCTGATGGGAATTTCAAAAGAGTTTTTATAGGTCTAAGTCATTCTGTCTGTCAGACTAGTAAATATTTAGCTCTTATCAGTGGTAAAGAATCCACCTGCCCAATGCAGGAGACGTGTGTACCATCCCTGGGAAGATCCCTTGTAGAAGGAAATGGCAACCCACTCCAGTGTTCTTGTTTGGGAAATTCCATGGACAGAGGACCTTGGGAGGCTACAATCCCTGGGGTTGCAAAAGAGTTGGACACAACTTAGCAACTAAACAGCAACAGTATGTGCTTTGCTATGGACCATAGAGGGAAGACACAAGAGCAAGGGGAACAATTTCTTCAAAAAGGGGAGAAAAATCTCAACCAAATAAGGATTAAGTGTGTGTAACTCTGTGCCTGCAATTGTTTTAGAAGGCAATGGGCTTGTATATATTTCAAGAAGACAGAGAGCAATACCGGCTCAGTAGCTGGGGAAGGTTAAATAGAGTTGGTAGGGCTTCAGAATGACCTTGAATAATGAGGACAATTTTGCAAGTCTGATTAAACATTCTTTCGATGGGAAATTTAAAAGGTACAGGCACTCTGGGACTTCCCTGGTGGTCCAGTGGTAAAGAATCCATCTTCCAAGGCAAGAGACACAAGTTCTATCCCTGTTCAGGGAACTAAGATCCCACATATCCTGGGGCAAGTAAGCCCTTGTGCCACAACTACTTAGCCCACTGCACGCTCTAGATAAAGCCCGTGGACCACAGCCTGCATGTTTCAAGGAAGACCCAGTGCAGCAAAAACAAAAACAAAACAAAAAAAAGCAATATATGATAGTAGGACTCTCTTTGTATTTGCTCCACATTTTCTTCGGAGAAGGCAATGGCCCCCCACTCCAGTACTCTCGCCTGGAAAATCCCATGGACGGAGGGGCCTGGTAGGCTCCAGTCCATGGGGTCGCTAGGAGTCGGACACAACTGAGCGACTTCACTTCCACTTTTCACTTTCATGCATTGGAGAAGGCAATGGCAACCCACTCCAGCGTTCTTGCCTGGAGAATCCCAGGGACGGGGGAGCCTGGTGGGCTGCCATCTGTGGGGTCGCACAGAGTCGGACACGACTGAAGCAACTTAGCAGCAGCAGCAGCCACATTTTCTTATATCCTGTATTTCCTTTCTCTTCCCTGAAATTCCACTTTGAACTCCTTCCAGCCCCAGGAGTTAACTCAACAATTCCTTATGTGCATTTTCACCTCATTATACTTTTCTTCATTTAGGATCTATTACATGCTCCCTCCATAAACCGTCTCTACAGTTTTGCAAATGTTCCATCAAACCCTTGCTCCTGTGACAGCTGCTCCTAGAGGGATGGACTGTCCCCTTCCACCCTCTATTTTCTCACTCATACATGTGACCCCCCCCTTTCTCTTGCCATGTTATGCACCCGTGGAGTCTTAGCCATCTTTGCATTCCAAAACACACCTAACAGTCTTTCCCTTATACTAAGTATAGAACAAGTGCCTGTTGGATTAAATTTCCAGCTCACAGTCTTTGTATAAATAACAGAAAAATGACGTGATGCTCAGTGAATGAAAATGGGTAAAGCGTATGCCGTCAACCTGAGGACTGAGCAGATGAGTGCTGGTTGATTAGAGCCCTTGAAGACTGGGCCTGTCTTGTTCGTCACTGCTTTTCAAACGCTCTTTGTAACACCTGGGCTAAAACATGTTTGATGCATGAATGAGTCAAGACGCGGGGGCCTTGGTGTCATTCCTGTGCTTTACAGAATTCACAACTGTGTCACCACTGCACCTGTCAGCGCTGCCTGGACTCGCCAACTTCCCGCAAGTGGCTCCAGTGAGATCAGTCAACACTGGCCTCGGCAGCACATGCACCACCAGGCCCACGCCTCTGTCCCTTCTCCCGCTGGAGACAGCTTTTTATAGAGGAAGCAATAAAAGGGGAAGCTACCAGGGAAGCAGACAGGCAACAACTTTGTGCCAGATACGGACTCTCGGTTAGAAGAGAGCTACCCGCTTGTGTTGAGAATATATATCACAAAATGCAGAGTCTTTATCTCCTGAGTTAACTTAGAATGACAGATTTTTGTGATTCATTTCTTCAAAGGAGCTATACTGTGTCCCTCCTAAAGGCAGGCAGCAATCTGGCCATGGATTCAGTCATCAGGTTAAAACTTGAAGAGTCTGCAGCCACAAATGGTGTGTTTTCTGCGTGACTTGGTCTTCCCTGTCACAGGGTCTGAAGAGGCAGACAAACCACTTTGTTATCAGGATATCTCTTTCTTATTGGGGGCTTTAAATGATAACAGATTCCCTAATGATTCAGAAACATGACACTAAGGTACAGTAAATAAATAAGCTGAAATACTATTTTAAGTTCCTGAATGATATGCCGATGGCCATGACAAATCTCATTTGGATCAGAGTTATCCCCTTTTAAGCAGGGAACTCTAGAGAAATCTAATGCTAAATGAATCAGAATCATGGTGATCAGAACTTTAATCACATAAAAGAGAGAATTTCATTTTAAAAGCCAAGTTCAGTTATATCCTCTGGGAATGCTGAGTAGCTTTAAACATATGTAAGTTCTTCCTATTGACTCTGTGGATCTATCTTGGCACTTTACACGTAAGTCTTGTGCCACATCTCATCATGTCAGCAGAGCAAAATGATTGCCCCTCCCAGACTTGTAGATACCCTTGACACCGCACAAAGGTGTAGTGTAGCTGAGCGAGCAGGTACAAGCGTTCAGCTGATTTTGTTACATTGAACTCACATAAGGAATTACATTCAATGGTGAGGATACACCAGTTCAAAGTGATTCATTAGCACAAAGAAAGAGCAGAGTGAGAACAGTTCTCAGAGCCTTTGGCAAGCATGTTAAAGCAGGCCCATGACAGATGAACTCAATGAACTAACAGCTTAAATAGCAGTTGGGACCTGGGAGTGCTGGGAAATGAATGTGCTGACCTTACAATAGTAAGCAAAACTTCATGACTAGAAAACACAAACTTTCCAGCCCTTGTGGGAGAATGTGTCCCGTTATGTAGTGTTTATGGAGAGGAGGGAGGGACTATACAGTTATACAAGCCATTAATTAAACTCAGCGTACAGAGACCGTAGGTATCTACCTTGCTGCCTGATTAGCATATTGGGTCAAGTGCATTAGATATTTATCCACTGCTTTTGCATCAGAAACCATAAGGGAAATGGCCCCTGAGAAGTGCATCTATAATTCATGGGTCAAATCAGAAGCTATGCATGAAGACGCACATTGCTATGCATTCTTTCCCCTCATTCAAGTGGGAGCCAGCCATGCATACAGAAGGTCCTGTCATGCTGTGCAACTCCATTTCTGTCCGTGTTGCTTTCAAGATGCTTTGGGTATCCTGAGGCCTGGGCAAGGACAATGAGAGGGAAGAGGGTATGCACGTTAGAGTAAAGATTAGTGAATCTTTCAAAGACTTGATGGTATCGAATTAGACAGGTTTTTTTTTTTTTTAATAAATCTGGGATGTGGAACGATGCCTCATAAGCAACATTATCAGATTAAATTGTAAATATATATGTACAACATATTTTATCTCTTTGATATGTCATGATTATTTCGAATAGCTCTTACTTTAGCTACTATGGTATCTTCTTCGCAAATATTTGTATTTGCTTCCAACTGGGTAACCTGCTGGACCAAAAGTAGGTTCTTTGTATAATCATTTTTTAAAAATATTTTGTAATATATGTATGTTTTTAATGTTTTAATTTACAAATTCATTTTGAAATTTTGAAATTAAATCTCTATTTAACATGAACAATATCAACAAGCCATTAATAGAAATTAAGTGAAAGAATGAAAATAACTTTTTCCTATTATGGAATTTCTATTTTTGAGCATAAAATATTAAAGAGAGATTACAAGGCATCCATGAGGATTACGCAAGCAATCAGTTTCACAATTAGGTAGCAACTCAGAACCATCTTTCCTAAGCTCCATGGAATAGCCTGCCGGTCTCACTAAGTAACTGAGGAGCTAATCAAATCCTTAGCCAGTGTTAGGGACAGAGGAGCTGGTAGACAGCTGATCAGAGAGCAAAATAGAACAGAGATGGTAGAGCCTGGCATAAAACACCATCCAGAGCTATGCTTTCCTTGCACATCAAGTCCCTTCTGAATCTATTTTAATGTAATGAGATTGAAAAGATAAAAACTATCCCTTTCTGGTAACTTAAATTCAAATCCTAAAGTGCATACAAACAGAAAGTGGGCTGCTTCTAACGTTAAATTTCAGCTTTCAGTCTATTGGTCTTGTCCATGACTGGGTCAGGAAAAACAGTTCCAGCAAAGATAAATATTTTTTGTCCTTTTTTGCCTTGGATACTGTGAGACAATCCGGACAAGGTTACGTGCATACATTATAAAAAGACCCCGTTGGTTCTCCGATAGTTGTTAGCTCGGTAACTTTGCCTCCCATGGTATCTAATTCTTAGTTCATCGCAATCTCCAGCCACATCAGCTAGGTCTAGCCTCGTTTTCGTTCAGTGAGATTACTCCTTCATAAGTCTATGTTTGCAAGTGGGCAGTCGAAGCCTGCATTCCAGGACCATCACAGCGCTCATTATGCATCTGGCTTGACTCCATAGACTGACCTGGTCTCAAAGGCTCACTTTACCCCACAACACAGCTAAAAGTCCTCTCGCGTGTGTTTCTGTCAGCCTGTAAACAAAGGAAAGGCAGAGGTCCCAGAGACATCCACGCAGAGCGAAGCCTCTTGACTGACCACATGGAATTGGGTACACATTCAGAGATGTCTCTGCCTCTGCCTAGGCCAGTTAAATGCGGGTAAATCGTGCACATCTGCCAGCCAGCTGCTGCCTTCAGCTCAGTACCATCTGATGCAGGAATCCCTGGAGGTCAAGGAGAAGAACTTTTCAGTTCTCTGCTCTACCAACATATGCTGGTGCAGGTGGGCCCTTGCCCAGTCCAAGTGTCAGATGCAGAGAGAAGGGCGGCCATACTGACCCTTCTTCCTGTTGTTTTCATCTGCGTCATGTGTTTATGTGGTCCTGTATATTAGTTAAGACAAGGGCCCTAGAAACCGGAAGCCTTTGTTCTTTTCCTGACCATCTGAAAATCACCGAGTGGAGCTAGGCAATATTCCTAGATTCTTGGCTTATTCCTTCATTGATATTTATAAATGTGGCATGCTTCACAAAACAAGAAGATGGTGGGAGTCATTTTAAGGTTGCAGAGGACTTGGCCAACTCTGCTTGTTTAGAGACAAGAGGAATTCAGAGCTAGATTTTTCCTTATGAGGACGGTGGTCACCTCTGACTTCTAACCTGATGGGCCCTCTGGGGAAAACATCAATCAAAGTGGGAGTTCACAGTGGCAAGGAAAAACAGAGAAGAATTAAATCAAGGAGGGACTTAGATGAAATAAGTGGGAGTGAGCAAAGAAATATTAAGGGCATTAATAATCATTTAAAAGTTTCTTTAAGGGGGGTCAAGAATAATATGAAAGAAGCAAAGATAAATTTCTTTTGTAAGACAAGCGATCAGAAAGAAGGAGTAAATCAGGCATTAATGACCAGACCGAGAGTCCCTTTGGGATTTCTTAAGTTAAAAGTTTCCTTCCAAGGCTCAACTCTAGTTGCTTGCATGAAATCCTTTAACAGACACAGGCAAGAAGCAAGCTATAGGATGGCTGGTTCCACGAGCCCTGCCACGCTTGTTTTGTAGCAGTACCTCTTTCCCGAAGACTCTATTTCCTCATGCTGGGCCCTCTCTCCATTTGAATTTCTCCTTTTGTCTATTTTCTCAACTCCACCTTGTCTTTTCCTTTTACATTTTTGAATTCTTTAAAAGCTTTTACTGATTTAAAAGCTGCACTTGGTCTTCATTCTGTGCTGGGGTTTTCTCTAGTTGCAGTGAAGGGGGGCTTCTCTTCACTGTGGTGCCTTCTCTTGTTGCTCTGGGGTGCCCCAGCTTCAGGAGTTGTAGCGGTCAGGCTTAGCAGCTCGGTGGCACGTGGGATCTTCCTGAACCAGGGACTGAACCTGTGTCCCCTGAATTTGCAGGCAGATTCTTAACCACTGGACCACCAGAAAAAATGCATCCCCAGTGTTTTCTGCAAATAAAAGGAAAGGGAAATATTCAATTCAATTTCTCTGTAGAATGTATTACAATCTTTTCTTTCAGAGACAATTGTATTCTAGTTTTAAAAAAGAGAATTCCTGAATAGTTGCCGTTGTAGCCCACCAAAAGAAGGGAATCTCCAGGGTCTCGGTGGGCATATGATGTTTCAAAGAATTTGTGATGTTTCAAAACACTCCCCTTCATTTTGCTAAGGATAAAGCCAATTGTCTATATTGGTCTTTGGGCATTGCAATTAAAGGGAGAAGTGCCATCATATAACCCTAAAACATGCATGATGGCTGTGTCACAAACAGGAATGCAAAAAGCTGCTTGAAAACAGGAAGGAAGAAATTTCCTTGACTTTTTTTTCCCAGCAAAAATGGGTGTATTTGGGATTATAAAACAATTACACTGTGGGATCTGCAACCATGATGAGCAAGTCCCCTGCAACAAGGAGGGGAGAACTATCATATAAAAAGGAAAAATATATGGGAGGGCTAAAGGAAGTAAACTGTCTATGACATTTTAACTAAAGCCATGTCTCTCTTGAAGAAGTCTTGTTATACCAAAATAATATGCTAGATTCTTTAAGCAGTGAGAAAGTACTAGAAGTGTTAATATACTTCCCCTCTCTGCTTTATAAAGCCAAGTGGCTCTTCTCTCATTAGTGAAAATTGTAAAACTGCACACTGAGGTTCTTATGGGTTTCTGTGATCTTGCTTTTCTCCTAACCCTAATTTCCGCCTGGATTCTATGAGACTCGTTTCTGGTAATATTTGCTCCACAGAAGTTTTAATCAAACAGCTTCCTCATTTTAATTTGCCTCCAGATAATCGTTTGCTTTTTAAATTGATACTGTGAAAACACACATTATGATTGTTACCTGGAACATGCTTTTAGTAACACCGGGGCCTAGGGCTTCTGTGGACTGAAGTCCTCTTTTCCCCCTACAGGGAAGCTCTGCTCTGCTGAGCAGCTGTTTCATTTCACCCTAGAGGTGGCTGCATTTTGCTAACTGTAAAAACAATGCTCATTTATGATAGAATTTAAGCAGTTCTTCCTATCAATGGAGACGAAATCCCCCCATTCGGAGAAACAGATAACTATCTCTCTCCCATTTGGGGGCTTCCTTCTGTTCTCTTTCTCACTCTATCTCCACCTCCCACACAATCTCAATATCGATGTGACATCACAGAATAATAGGATGTCTATGAGTATGCTTGAAAAACTACACATAGTAGTTATGACAATAAAATAATGTCAGTTTATTAATTCCTATGTGTTTGGCTGCATGATAGAGTGTTTGCATGACATTATCTTGCTTGTCTCCCAGACAATCCTATGGAATAGGAAATGGTGTTGCTCCCCTTACACAGAGGAAAGGAGCCGAAGTTCAGAGCCCTTACACTGAGAGATAAGAAAGGGCTGCACTGCGCCTGCTCTGAATCTCCTCCTGATCTTTGCGTTGAAATAAGTCCAACTCTGTGACCCCATGGAATAATAATAATAATGTATCTTTACTAGTCCTTGGAATTTTCCAGGCCAGAATACTGGAGTGAGTAGCCATTCTCTTCTCCAGGGGATCTTCCCAAGCCAGGGATTAAACCCAGGTCTCCCACATTGCAGGCAGATTCTTTACCAGCTGAGCCACAAGGGAAGCCCACGAATACTGGAGTGGGTGGCCTATCCCTTCTCCAGCAGACCTTCCTGACCCAGGAATTAAACTGGGGTCTCCTGCATTGCAGGCAGATTCTTTACCAACTGAACTATCAGGGAAACACACACTAACTGATCTCAATATAACGAGTGTTTGTACTAAAGAGCAAATCTGAGTACAGTACTCTTAAGATACCAACTTAAAATTATTCAGTTGATCCCAATTTCTCTCAAAATAAATTTCAAGTTTTTTTTGTTTTGTTTTGTTTTTTTTTAATCATACTGTCTCTAACCTTCATGGTTTGGTTTCGGCATACAGCTTGGTTTCCATCTCTCTTCATACCTACTCTGCCCTTTAAGTTGGCCTTGCTCCAAGGATTTGTGTCTTTCCCTTTGTCCTATTTGCGATTTGCTTCTTTCCCTACCCGAGCTGGATTCTGCTCCTCTTCAGTTCTTAATGTAGACAGCACTACTCTGGGTGACCTTCCCGACAACACCTGCCTCCCCTGCTTGTCCGCTCATGGTATTCCTACAGCACCCTGAGCTTGCCTGCATCTCTCTTTGCCTACTGACTTTTCCTCTCATTTGCTAGATGAAAAGACCCTCAAAAGCAGGGGCAGCTGCTCTAACGCTGCATTCCCAACCATGCAGTGCCTGGCACCATGTAACAGGCAGTCCAGGCACAGCTGAACTAAATCCTTGAAAAAACCTTAAAGAGTTAATACATGTTAGTACTTACCACTGCAAAACCATGCATGGGTAAAAATTCCTGTCTCCTTTTAAGTAAGGGAACAGTGGTTGGTTTGGTTTAGGGACAGCATGAGAATAAAATCTGGCAAAGAGCTGGGTTAATTTAGTTAGAACTGTTGGGAAGCAGAAGTTTTCTTTATTGAGGACACTGAGCTGGGCAAACACAACCTGGGTCTATGGATGGTCTCCAAGTGAATAAACCTGATTTTAGATAGATAGATAGACGGTTAGATGGGTATATTGCTTACATCCATTCAAGTTCAGTTTCCATAACTTCCTACTAAAATAAACCTAATACCTTGCCTTAGTTTATATTCTCATGAAAAGTGAAAGTGAAAGTCACTCAGTTGTGTCTGACGCTTTGCGACTCCGTGGACTATACAGTCCATGGAATTCTCCAGGCCAGAATACTATACAGTCAGTTGATTTGTCTTCTCTAATGTAAAATCGAAACATGCTTCTTACAGCATCCTTTGGACTACACCACTGTTGTTTAATTCCATGACTCTTTCCCTGGCACATTCTATGTTTAAAGTTAGTTCTGGTGTTTTCTTTATCTTTGTAGACAGGTTGTATAACACACGCTTGAAACAGAGTAAATGCTCAGAAAGTGTCCGTAGAATGAAGGGGTAAATGTATACACTTGGGTGGTTTCCTTTTTATTAGTAGTGTAAGTATCTGTAAAGGATCAGATAGTCACTATTTCTTACTGGCAGACCGTACCATTCCTGTCATAATTATTCTGTGTTGTAGAGCAAAAGTAGCCATCAGTCAGTTCAGCTCAGTTGCTCAGTCGTGTCTGACTCTTCACAACCCCATGGACTGCAGCACGCCAGGCTTCCAGGTCCATCATCAACTCACAGAGCTTACTCAGATTCATGTCCATCAAGTCAGTGATGCCATCCAACCATCTCATCCTCTGTCACCCCCTTCTCCTCTTGCCTTAGGAGCAGCCATAGACAATGCAAAAACAAATTGGCATGGCTATGTCCCCAGAATATTTCATGTACAAAATCAGGAGGCAGGCTAGGCTTGCCCTTGGGCCTTAGCTTGCCAACTGTTGCCTTAAAGAAGAGAGATCATAGTTTTTGAACAGAGTATAGTTAGATATTGAAAAAGAAGTTGGTGCATGAAATAGAAGGGAAAGGTACATAAATTTTAGAAGAGACATATTGAAGTCAACCTTTTCCATGTTATGAAAACTCTGATTTATAATACCTTTGATATATCATTTCTTATCATGCATTCTGATAGCTATTGTATTTTATTAAAATCTGTCTAGTCACGTAATCAACAAGGACTGATGGAAAACCTAATCATACTCTCCTATGTAAAGAAATTTCAAATAAGATGCTCAAATTTAATGTTGAATATGACCTCTGTTAGTACAAAATGCACTCTATTGCAACAAGCTGGTGGATCTATAAGTTTAATTTTGACAAATACAGAGCTTCTTTTATTTTCCCTTAGTTATCAGCAGAACACCATTTTTCAGACAATTTTACTCTTTAAACTACTTGTTTCCAAAAACCCAGACCAAATGAGAGTTCTCTAACCTAAAATCAAGCTAATGGTATCATACTTACAATGACTCCACTTTGCAGGACCAGCTGTTGTAGTTTTCTGCTTTTTTGAAATCATTCAATTGTAGAATATTTGATGACTTCCAATTGTGAGTTTCCTCTAAGCACTGTTCCAGCACAGTCAGAAACAGTGGGCTTGGACAAAGATGGCAGCACTCGAATTAGAAGAGTATACATGAGCAAACATATGGAAATCATTTAATTATTTGGAGGTCACCTTTTGGACAGTGTCTACTGGGCCCAGCTGGAGCTTAATGCAGAAGTCCCAGAGTTCCAGCAGTATCCTCCATTCCCTTCCGTGCATTTCACCAAAAGGCCACACAAATCTACATTCCAGTTAGTTTAAGCTTTGACTAGATTTACCCAAACCAACAGAAACACTTTTATGCAGATATGATGCAGTATTGCCACAACTGCAGACTATTGTTCTGTGCTTCTAATTTTTTTAAATGCCAACTTACACATATGATGCTTTTTGTTTTGCTTCATTTCTATTTGTTCAACTTGTTAAATACACAATAGAATTTTGGATGTCTTGGTTTTACAAAAATATCACCATATTCTAATGGCCTCTTGTATGAACAGGGCGTAAGCTGCTTTTATTCTTTAAATTTTAGAGAGACTTGGCATCCATACATAAAAGCACTTTAAGGGCTACTTTGCTACATACACAGATATAGCCTTTTGAAAAAGTGAGAGTTACAAAACATGGCAGTTTAAACCCACAAATGTAAACCACTTTAATGTGGTTCCAAATTAAATGCCCTTCCCTTATAGGCCAAATACATGCTGCTGCTGCTGCTGCTAAGTCACTTCAGTCGTGTCTGATTCTATGCCACCCCATAGACGGCAGCCCACCAGGCTCCCCCGTCCCTGGGATTCTCCAAGCAAGAACACTGGAGTGGGTTGCCATTGCCTTCTCCAATGCATGAAAGTGAAAAGTGAATGTGAAGTCGCTCAGTCGTGTCCGACTTCGCAACCCCATGGACTGCAGCCCACCAGCCTCCTCCGTCCATGGGATTTTCCAGGCAAGAGTACTGGAGTGAGGTGCCATTGCCTTCTCCAGGACAAATACATACCCCTGAATTAATCAGGGTTCTCCAGAGAATAGAAACAATAGGTTATATTTATATAAACATACATATGCACATATTGCACATACAGATCTACATTTATGCAATAGTATAATATGCTGTTATATAATATGAGTACATATGCTGTGTATACAAATGTGTAGATAATTGTAAATGCTCACATATTATACACATACACATCTACATATTTTATGTAATAAAATAAGCATATATACTTATATATTCTTACTATACACATATAGTTATAATGCATGTACACATGTGTAAAAAATGATTAAAAATTGGTTTATATAATTGTGGAGGCTGACAAATATGAAATCTGTAAGTGAGTCAAGCCTACACACAGGAAATTCGGATCCAGTCTCAAGGGAGAATTTCTTCTCCTCCAGGAAACTTCAGATCTTTGATTTTCAGAACTTTCAACTGATTAAGTGACACCCCGATAACTATGGGGGTAAAGAATGTACCTGTATGGCAGGAAACAGGAGATGCAAGTTCGACCCCTGGGTCAGGGAGATCCCTTAGAGGAGGAAATGACAACCCACTCCAGTATTCTTGCCTGGAGAATCCCATGGACAGAGGAGCCTGGAGCCTGGATTACAAAGAGTTGGACATAACTGAGTGACTAAGCACACAGGCACATTAGCGAGGATAATCTTTTTCTAAAGTAAACTGGTTGTAGATATTAACTGCATATACTGAATACCTTCACAACAACCTCTAGATTAATGTTTTTTAAATAACTGTGTAATACAGCCTAAACAAGTTGAAACATAAAACTAACCACCATACTTTCCAAAAGCAATAAGATAGAGAGATAAGAAAATTTCTTGACATACATAGCATTAAAAAAAAATAGAGGGGCAAAATATATTAGTTGGAGGTATAGACTTTGGCAGTCATCAAATTGAGGTCAAAACTCTAGTTTTGCCACTTATTAGCTATATATATGTGGGAATTAGTTCTAAAGTTCTCCCCTCCCCTATGAACCCCTCCTTTGAGGCTTCATATACCTGAATAGTCTGCCTGTTTGCTTCTTCGCTTGCCTGGTGATACACCACCCTATTTTGACCAAACATGACAAGATAACACAGTATTATTTCTAGGGCTGGTTTATAAAAAGACTTACAGCTTCCACCTGGTTCTTCTGGATCATTTATTCACGTTTCAGAATTCCGACTAACCTGAGACAGTCATGCTGCAAGGAGAGCCAAGCTAGCCAGGTGGAGATGCCACCTGTCAAGTGAGAAGCCCAGCTAGTGGGCAGGTGTCACTTTCATACTAGCTGATACACCAGACCAACAAATGAAGAAGCTGTCTTGGACACTGGACAATTTCGGGATGAGCCCCGTTGGACCACGGTCACCTCTAAGAAGATACCTCCAAGTAGAACTACACAACTGAGACCATTCAACTCACAAAAACTTGGGACATAAAAATAAACGGCTGTTTTAAGCCTCTTAACTTTGTAGTGGTTTGTGGAGCACAAATAGAAACTCTCAAACTAAACGATGACCTTGGCAGAAAGATCAAAGCCAGATTGTGATCAGTACAATACTGGCATCAGGACTAGGATGTCAAGGATATGACTCTTTGTTAAGAACTGAGAAAGATTTAAGTCAGTGCCTTACAGACTCTGTCAACTAGGAAAAAAAAAAAAAAGGACTCCAAAAAATCTTCTGGGTATCTTATCACAGCTCCCACTCTCAGCTCTTAGCCTCTTCTAAAGGAAATCAACCCTGAGTATTCATTGGAAGTATGAAGCTGCAATAATTTGGCCACCTGATGCAAAGAAGGAATTCATTGGAAAAGACCCTGATGCTGGTAAAGATTGAAGGCAGGAGGAGAAGGGGCTGACAGAAGGTGAGATGGTGGGATGGCATCACCGACTCAATGGGCATGAGACTGAGCAGACTCTGGGAGATGGAGAAGGACAGGGAGGCCTGGCCTACTATATAGTCCACGGGGTGGCAACACGACAGTGACCAAACGACAACGCCGAAAGGCTCTCGGCTCAAACAGCAAGGAACCTTCACTGCAGAAATTTTGGCATATGGCTTTGGTACAACAAGATGGATCACAGCAAGTTTTACAGGTAACCCGCAAAGGCTTGTGTGTGTTAAGAATGAAATATATCAGTGCAAGCAATATTAGCTTGCCATGACCAACATAGACAGCTTATTAAAAAGCAGAGACAATTACTTTGCCAACAAAGGTCTGTGTAGTCGGTTTTTCCATTCGTCGTGTATGGAAGCGAGAGTTGAACCATAAACAAAGCTGAGTGCCGAAGAATTGATGCTTTTGAACTGTGGTGTTGGAGAAGACTCTTGAGAGTCCCTTGGACTGCAAGGAGATCCAACCAGTCCATCCTAAAGGAGATCAGCCCTGGGTGTTCATTGGAAGGACTGATGTTGAAGCTGAAACTCCAATACTTTGGCCACCTGATGTAAAGAGCTGACTCATTTGAAAAGACCCTGATGCTGGGAAAGATTGAGGGCAGGAGGAGAAGGGGAAGAAAGAGGATGAGATGGTTGGATGGTATCACCGATTCAATCACCATGAATTTGAGCAGGCCCCAGGAGTTGGTGATGGACAGGGAAGCCTGGCGTGCACAGTCCATAGAGCTGCAAATAGTCAGACAGGACTGAGTAACTGAACTGGACTGAAAATTAAAAGAAACCTTTAAATTCTTAAACTTCTATTAGAAAAATTCATCAATGCAAACTCATGATAATTTTCATTAAAAGGAAACATGACTCAGAGATCAGATATAAGAATTAAGAGATATAAGAGATATAAGATCAGATATAATGGAGAATTGTTCATGGCATGTTGATTGAGCTCCAACTGTTGGCTTAGGTCTATCTTTATTTCAGAACTGCTATGGACCATTGGCTGCAATGTGCATTCCATTTCCTCCCTTTTGCATAGAAGAATCTATAGTGGTTTTCCTGTCCCTGATCTGCAGTGGTGACTCCATTTTGGAGGAGACAAAAGGGATAATGTTTCCCTTACTTCCTACTTCAGCGTTCTCTGCATTGACAGAAGCTTCCCCTGGGTATGTGTGGTTGTTTTTGTTGTTGCTTTTCCCTGCCCTGAACCTGATTAAGATGATGTGATCTTGATCTTGAAACCTGCTTGGGTAAAACTTTGAGGATGTTGGAATGGAGTGAGTACTTTTGTTCATGAGAAGAATGTGAACAGTCTGTGGTCAGAGAGTAGAATACACTGGATTATAAATTGTTATAATATTTTTATTCACTCAGTTAAGTCACTCAGTCATGTCTAACTCTTTGAAACCCCATGGGCTGCAGCATGCCAGGCTTCCCTGTCCATCACCAACTCCTAGAGCTTACTCAAACTCATGTTTGAATCAGTGATGCCATCCAACCATCTCATCCTCTTTGTCCCCTTCTCCTTCTGTCTTCAATCTTTCCCAGCATCGGGGTCTTTGCTAATGAGTAAGCTGTTCACATCAGGTGGCCAAAGAATTGGAGTTTCAGTTTTAGCATCAGTCCTTCCAATGAATATTCAGGACTGATTTCCTTTCAGGTGAACTGGTTGGATATCCTTGAAGTCCAAGGGACTCTCAAGAGTCTTCTCCAATACCACAGTTCAAATGCATCAATTCTTCAGTGCTCAGCTTTCTTTATAGTCCAACCCTCACATCCATATATGACCACTGGAAAAACCATAGCCTTGACTAGACGGACCTTTGTTGGCAAAGTAGTATCTCTGCTTTTTAATATGCTATCTAGATTGGTCATAGATTTTCTTTCAAGGAGCAAGCATCTTTTAATTTCACAGCTGAAGTCACCATCTGCAGTGATTTTGGAGCCCCCCCAAGATGGATGTGAGAGTTGAACATTAAAGAAATCTGAGCGCTAAAGAATTGATGCTTTTGAACTGTGGTGTTGGAAAAGACTTTTGAGAGCCCCTTGGACTGCAAGGAGATCCAACCAGTCCATTCTAAAGGAAATCAGTCCTGGGTGTTCATTGGAAGGACTAATGTTGAAACTCCAATACTTTGGCCACCTGATGCAAAGAGCTGATTCCTTTGAAAAGATCCTGATGCTGGGAAAGATTGAGGGCAGGAGAAGGGGACAACAGAGGGTGAGATGGTTGGATGGCATCACTGACTCAATGGACATGAGTTTGGGTGGACTCCGGGAGTTGGCGATGGACAGGGGGGTCTGGTGTGCTGCAGTTCATGTGGTGGCAAAGAGTTGGACACGACTGTGCTACTGAACTGACCTGAAAATAAAGTCTGTCATTATTTCCACTGCTTTCCCCATTTATTTGCCATGAACTGATGGGACCGGATGACAAGATCTCATTTTCCTGAATGTTGAGGTTTTAAGTCAACTTTTTCTCTCCTCTTTCCCTTTCAAGAGGCTCTTAATTCTTCACTTTCTGCCATAAGGGTGATGCTATTTGCATATCTGAGGTTACTGATATTTCCCCTGGCAATCCTGATTCCAGCTTGTGCTTCATCCAGCCTGGCATTTCACATGATGTATTTTGCATATAAGTTAAATAAGCAGGGTGACAATATACAGCCTTGACAGACTCCTTTTCCTATTTGGAACCAGTCTGTTGTTCCATGTCCAGTTCTAACTGTTGCTTCCTGACCTGCATACAGGTTTCTCAAGAGGCAGGTCAGGTGGTCTGGTATTACCATCTCTTTCAGAATTTTCCACAGTTTGTTGTGATCCACACAGTCATAGGCTTTGGCACAGTCAATAAAGCAGAAATAGATGTTTTCTGAAACTCTCTAGTTTCTTCAATGATCCAACAGATACTGGCAATTTGATCTCTGGGTCCTCTGCCTTTTCTAAATCCAGCTTGAATGTCTGGAATTTCATGGTTCATGTACTGTTGAAGCCTGGCTTGGAGAATTTTGAGCATTACTTTGCTAGCTTGTGAGAAGAGTGCAATTGTGCGGTAGTTTGAATGTCCTTTGGCATTACCCTTCTTTTGGATTGGAATGAAAACTGACCTTTTCCAATTTGTGGCCACTGCTGAGTTTTGCAAAGTTGCTGACATATTGAGTGCAGCACTTTCACAGCATCATCTTTTAGGGTTTGAAATAGCTCAACTGGAATTCCATCACCTCCACTAGCTTTGTTCCTAGTGATGCTTCCTAAGGCTTACTTGACTTTGCATTCCAGGAAGTCTGGAAATATTATTTTTAATATTTTTCTTAGCCCCTTACATAAAGAGGTCGAACTTGTTTTCTCTTTTATAATATGGGTGAGCCTTTCTGTTTCAGCAACGAATGGCAGTTCGTTGACAATTGCCAGTTGTAGGTCTAAGCCGATTGCTTTCGTGTGACCAGTCACATAACTGCTAGGCTGTTGTTTATCACTAACACAAGAAAGCGTAGAAAGAGGCGTTTCAGCTCTTCAGTATCCCATAGGTCAGTGCCTGTGTGTGCTAAATCACTTCAGTCATGTCCAACTCTGTGACCCTGCGGACTCTAGCCCACTAGGCTCCTTTGTTCATGAAATTCTACAGACAAGAACACTGGAGTGGGTTGTCATTCACTTCTCCAGGGAATCTTCCCAACCCAGGGATCTAACGGAGCCATCCAGATGAGTTCCCTAAACCACAGAATGTGAAAAATAATAAGCTGTTTGTTAATATGTTTCCAATCACTAAATTTTGGAGTATTGTTGTGGATAATGGTGAGCAGTGTTCCATTGTATCACTTTCTTAAAAAGCCAACTTTCCCTATAAAAATTAAAAGCAACATCAAAATTCAACTCTTTGGCCTAAAGAGTCCATTTTTTTAAAAAATTCTGATTTTACTTTGAGAAACGGTAAAGCAGAAAGTATTAGACTGGGAATTGAGGCATCGAGGCTTTAATGATTTCATAGTTCTGTGAAAATCTGATAACTTCAAACAAAATTAACATTAACTTCATTTTTTACATAAAATGATAAATTTGGTCTTGGTTTAAATCTCTTCTAAATATCACATTTTATGGCTAAGATTCTAATCACCTAGAGCAGAATTTCTCAAAGGGGTATGAAAAGTTCTTCCTTTGAAGTAATATCTTTCTTGTTTCAGCCCTGTTCTCTAGCCATTAAACTATCTTTGCTCCTACCCCATTATTAAGAAATAAACAGGCCCACCCACTATATACACATACATTCCCAAACTTCCTCAGGGATCACTACCATCTGAATTCAGAATCTCCTCAATTTTTTAAAAATTAAATTTTGGGGAATTTTTTATGGAATGTATTGAATCTGTAAATCAGGATATGAAGAATGATTGTCTAAACAATGTTAACTTTTCTAATCTAAAATCAATACATGTTTTTCCATATATTTTGGTTCTCTTTAATTTTATATGCAATATTTTATAACATTCAAAATAGAAGTTAAGCAGGTTTTGATGAATATATTCCCAAGCATTTTATGTTTCTGCTGATGTGAATGTTTTATTCATTTTCCTAATTGTTTTTGGCGACTATATGGAAATAAATATGAACTTTGACTAGTAATAGTGCACAACTCTGTGGTGCTAAATCCATCTATTATTTCCTTTTTCCTTTTTTGGAAAGTCCCTAAAGTTTTACTTTCACCAATTTTGTTGTTTTCAAGTAAAACCTGTCTGATTTTGTCCTTTCTAATCTGAACACATTTTATTTCTTTCCTGCCTTATTCCAATATCCAGGAATGCCATTCAGATGGTGAGTAAAGATAGTGAGATACATGGGCTTCCAGGTGGCTCAGTGGTCAAGAATCTGCCTGATAAAGCAAGAGAAACAGGAAACTCCGTTTTGATCACTGGTCAGGAAGATCCCCTGTAGGAAGAAATGGCAATGCACTCCAGTATTCTTGCTGGGAATATCCCATGGACAGAGGAGAATTGTGGGCTACAGTTCGTTGAGTCACAGAGTCAGACACAACTGAGTACCAGCACCACCAGTGATAAATAGCTTTGCTCTCCTCTCCAACATAGGGAGGAAACATTTAGTATTGCATTAGTAATATGATGTGAAGTTTTATAGACATGCATTATTTGAGAAAAATTTCCTCCCTTCCTATGTTGCCAATAATTTGTTACTGAGAATAACTATTGGATTTTGAAGTGCATTTCTTAAATATGTG
>SJYQ01001052.1:1597551-1615960 GCA_006410935.1 Redunca redunca
TATATACACAGAAATATATTTTATATATATATATATATACACAAGCATATTCTTTGTGTGACTATATATATGCATATAAGTATATCTAGATTTTAAGTCATCTGTGAGTGGCTAGTTTGATAACAACTATGAAAATATAGGTAGGTTGATAAATAAAAGACATATGCACACGGCATAGTCAGCATAGAGCAAAATAATTTTATTCCAAATGAGTTTGATTTTCAATGAGGATAAAAGTAGTGGTAGTTTGATAGCACCAGGACATTACTAGTAAGGCCTGGAGAAAAAGGAGAGAACAGCTTGCTCATCTTGACAAAGGATTTGATCATATGTAAGTTCATTTCTAGCAACTTATCTCTGTAGAAATAAGTCTGAGTTGTCAAACAATCACCCACAGAAGATCTGTAGACCTAGCGTGCAAAGAATAAAGTCTTCAGAGGATCGGTTGCCTTTTAATCGTTTTGGTGATCCAGAGAACAGATAACAGACGTAAAGGCATTTGTTTTCAGGCTAATCACCTGAGTAATTTTCATGTATATTCGCATGCTATTAATCCACGGCACACCAATATTTCCCTTACACATTGCCCAGGTACTGGTTGAACCGTTAACTTGGTTCTTTGTCTTATTTACACTGTTTGGACTACCAGACTTCTCGGACAAGTCTTAGAACAGTGCCAGGTCAGTTAGCTCCTAGTGTGAGCAAGAGAAGAAAATTTGATCTGTTGCAGTTCTTATGTCTTTTCTGCTAAAACACTCAAGGGGCTATGCTCTCAGTCTAGTGTTTCGTAGAGTCTCATTCTCTGTGAATTTGTATGAGCCGTCTGAAGAGTTCGTTAAACACAGAGATTTTGGGAGCTTCTCCAAGGTCACCAGGATCAGAATGGGGACCATGAACTGGAGTTTTAAATATATAACCTCTTTTAGTGATTCTCAATGAATGTTAAGACAGCTATATTCCAACAAGTCTAAATGAGCTGCATTTTTCTGTCTTAAGAACCCTAAATATCCCTCTACACCTTTCCAGAAGGCATGTCTAGGGCATACCTTTCTACAGTAGAGGACTCTGTTTTGCAACGTTTTGGCAAGAATCACTTCTTTTCTCTCCTCTTTCTGTCCTCATAGATCTCGACCACTGGAATCACCTTTCTTTGCCTCTCTTCTCTGCTCTCCTCTTCCCATTTTTCTCTCCTCTTCTCTTGAATCCATTCTCCATCTGTTCTACTATCAGAACTCTCTTCCTTTCTTTCTCGGTCAGGAAGGAGAGATGTATTCTGTACATTTTGATAGTATAAGTTTCCAGGAGATTAGTGAAAAAGTGTGATCCATGAAGAAGAAAGTCCAGTATTTCAGGCACAGTGATTCTGTGAAATATGCATTGAGAGACCTATATTCTAGGAGATCAGGAACTTCAGGGAGGTATTTTGGAGTCTCCAGTGAGAACTACCCTTAAACCCTGAGTTCCTGGATCGAGATATTGAAGCCAAGAGAGGAGCCAAACAGGAGTCTGAAAGCTGGTAACTAGGAGTGACACATTCTGGTCGTTTTAGGACCTGGGTCATCAGTTTGGGAGTGAAATGCCTTTCTCCAACCACATAATAAGATAATCCAGCTTGACAAGCTTGACTATGTAATTGGAATATTGATATACATAAAACATGTATCTTGTCCACATTTTCTCACATGGGTAGGCACTGCTAACCTTCCAAAGTTTTAGCTGAATTCAGTGCTTCATGTAACCAAAACAAAAAACCATTTTACCACGTGCTTAATGACAAATGATTATTTTACTGAAGATTTCTTTGATGAAAACAAGAAGGCTTATATAAAATGTTACACAGCAAAAATCAATACAAATTCCCATTTGTCATTTCTATTGCTTCCCAAACACATACTTTCTCCTTCAGACCCCAATTCTTCTCCACAGTCACTTTCAGAAGAGCCTGTTTATTTTGCCTCATAATGTTCGGGGTCTTAAAATCAAGAATCTTCATTCTGGATGTTTCTATAGTTTTTGTTTCAGATTATCTAGTTTATTAATAATTTACATTTGTGTCAGTCCTTACCCACTTTAACACCCAAATCCATTAACTTTTGATTCAAAATTAACCAATTCTTTTGTTATGATGATCCACCCTCCTTAAGAAGTCAATGTTGCTGTTTAGTCTCTATGTCCTGTCCAACTCTTTGAGACCCCATGGACTGAAGCACTCCAGGCTCCTCTATCCCTGGTATTTTCCAGGCAAGAATACTAGAGTGGGTTGTTGTTTCCTTTGCCAGGGGATTTTCCCAACCCAGGAATTGAACCTGTATCCCTTGTGTGGCAGGCAGAATCTTTACCACTGAGGCACCTGGGAAACACTAAGAAATGAATAGCAAATTGCTAACATGTCCCTTTTACCATGTCACAAATGTGACACTTCTTATATATATTATATTAAATAGCACTATATATACCCTATTATTTTTCTTGAGGCTTAGAGAGGTTAAGGACCTTGCACAATATCAAATAGCTGGAAAGTAAACTAGCTATTTGATGCCATGAAAGGTCTTTAATCTCTCTTGGCCTCAGGAAAGATATTAGTACTCATTTCAAAGGGAATCACAAGAATATATATATATATACATATATATATACACACACACACACACACATATATATATATATATATATATATGTACACACACAGAGTCCAGAATAGTGTCTGGCCAAATTCAGGATATACAAACTACATAAGAAATATATACTGTTATTTATTTTCCATTTATAATATATATGACACCACAGAAGTTTACTGGAGGAGTTTTAAAAATAGAAGTCTCAAAATGGAAAAGTGAAGCTTAAAATCTAACTCACAGCAGAACAAATACAAATATTTAGAAAGAGCTATAGTATGCTTTTGCATCTGCAGAAGATTTGACAGGAAGTTTAGCTCTTCCATCTTGTTTTGCAGTACCATCCACATACCCCAAAGTCTTATCTTCATCAGAATCTCTGCCTTCTTTGTAGTTGTACTTGGAGGCAAGGATAAGATGATCTACTCTTTCACTTGGTAAGTGTCAAAATTTACATAGGAACATAACAGTGAGCTGTCCTTGCCCTTGTTCCAGGCGTCTTGCCAGGTTGTGAGGTTGAATATTCAGTTGGGTTTGTATCTCGTCATTACAGCTATGGCCTTCCAGGCAGGGCCAAAAGGGCCAGACAGAGATGAATTAATGAAGCTCTGTGGGAAGTCTAAATAGAGACAAAAGTTTTCATCTATATTTGTTTAAGAATTTTGAAGTAGAGACTACTTTCCAAATGCCATGTCTAATTTAAGAGCAGGCCTGCAGTGGTAATAGACCAATATCACCATGTCTCCACTGCCTGCTAAAGCTGATATCAGGCGACATCATGCTGGGGAAACAATTATATCAACATAATTGGATCTTTTTTTTTTTTTTGGTGCAGTTATGCCTTAATTAAAGCTCATTTTACATCTTGAGGAAGGAAATGTTTTCTTAAAACTTTGGGGCATGTTCAAATATCTTTCAAAAAAATAAAGCCTGAATGAGGCACACACAAGAAAACTAATGTAGATTGTGGATACAGAGAATCATATGGCAAGTTTTACATCAGATGATCCAAGTTTGAATTCCAGTCCTGTCACTTACTGCCTATATGACCTTGGACACATGATCTCCAGCCTATAAATCTAGGGCTTATTTTTTCCTCTGAAAATGCCCATGAAAAATATGTGCTTCTGAGTATCATTGTGGGAAATGATAACTTGCTCGTGAAAGTATTTTGTAAGAGCAGCAGAATGTGTCATCCTGGGTGAGTATGGTGGTAGCAAACCTGTTCTTCATGAGTAAATGAGAATAAATGGTTTTATGTTCCTGAGAGCAGCATAAAAAACAGAGAATTTGAAGTGAAAAAGGGGAAGAGGAGAGCTATTAATAAAATGGCAGAAGGCTGACCAATGAGGGTTCATGTATTTCAGGCAGTCATCATTGAGCTTTTAGAACACTGAATAACAAGAACACCTAACGTACAATTTTTTATAACTACCCTCTGATTCTGATTCGATGCATCTCATTAATTAGAATTCCCAATGATATCTGTCCATCACATCTGTGAGTACACTAATGTTTTATAATTGGTGGTGCCAGTGGTGGAAAGTGGAGACTTATTTGAGTTTTATCTCTCTGGTTCAACATGGCATCAAAAAAGGGTGCTGTTGGAGTCAGGAACTTGTTCACAGAAGGAACAATGACAGAAAATTCCACAAGAAAAATCGCAAATATTTTGAAGAGATCAAGTTTGTTGTTAGACGTGGAAGAGGGATTTGACATGGAAACCATTTGACTTAGGAGACCCATCTAATATCAGGGTTACAGACACATGGTAAAATCAATGTGTAGCCTGTCACAAGTGTATGTTCAATATGTTTTTATTACAGTTTTTAAACTGAGGATGATATCTCAAAACAGTAATATTATGTTTTTACTATATGATATTTTACCCTTTATAATATCTTCTCATTTTTGTAATCTCTTGGTCTCTTAGACTGGGTTGTTTGTTAACTTCCCTCATTGCTTTTCTAAAATGTCCCCAGAATATTAATCATTACAATTTATTCAAGTTTAGTTACACATTTGTTCTAGGAGAGATTCTCTAGAAATGAGTTTATGTCCATTTTGTATTATAACTATCTTCATGAAATCTAGTAATGTATCCAATGAATAGTTAGTATCTGCTGTAAAGAACCTGATGCTTTACTAAAGTACTAGTAAAGTATTTGATGCAAACAACAAATATTTGTTAAATGAATCAGTGGGTTGGATTTTCTCGGTAGCAGATAGGAGGGATATAGTTTCCTTTTGTGCTGTGCTGTGCTCGGTTGCATCTTACTCTTTAAGATCTATGGGCGGTAGCCTGCCTGGCTCCTCTGTCCATGGGATTCTCCAGGCAAGAATACTGGAGTGCATTGCCATGCCCTCTTCCAGGGGAATATTCCCAACCCAGGAATCAAACCCATTTTCCCGGCACAGTTCTGCATTACAGGCAGGTTCTTTACCCACTGAGCCAGCTGGGAAGCCCAATAATTGTGGGCAAACTGAAGATAAGAGCAACATGTCCAAAGTCACAGAGAAGTAAATGATGCAGTCATGACTAAGATCTGGGCCCTCTCCAAGGTTAGAAATCTTCTCTTTGTACTTCTTTATTCACCACAAACTTTTCCAACAGATAAAGCCAGAGGTAGCAGAATTTAAAATTTCTGCTAATTATTTTAATTTATGGGAAATTAGAAAACTCCCTTATACTATCAGTTGCTACTCTAAAAAGAGTTTGAAACTTTAATGACAGATTGTATAAATTTGTTTCCCTTGGTACTATATTTAGCCATTATTCCTCAAAATAAAATTGCATCATTTCTAGTTTGTTATATCCTTTCCAGAGAAGAAGAAATGAGTGCTCTTTGTGCTTGATGACACAAATTCATGACATTAAGAAGCATTTTAAGAGTTTAAAATTCTGTCTTTACATTTTTACTCTAGATTGTTGGATGCTGATTAGCCTAGACATTGCTTTTAAATCTTAAAAAAAAAAAAAAAAAAAGGAATGCAAGGGATTTCTGCATGTTAGTTTTATATACTTCAACTTTATAATATTCAATGATTAGTTTTAGTAATTTTCTGGTGGTGTCTTTAGGTAGAGGATCATGTCATCTGCAAACAGTGAGAGTTTTACTTCTTTTCCAATCTGGATGCCTTTTATTCCTTTTTCTTCTCTGATTGCTGTGGCTAAAGCTTCCAAAACTATATTGAATAGTAGTGGTGAGAGTGGGCATCCTTGTCTTCTTCCTGATTTTAGGGGAAATGTTTCAGTTTTTCACCACTGAGCATAATGTTTGCTGTGGGTTTATATATATGGCTTTTATTATGTTGAGGTATATTCCTTCTATGCCTGCTTTCTGGAGGGTTTTTTTTTTTTAAGTTATAAATTGATGTTGAATTTTGTCAAAGATTTTCTCTCCATCTATTGAGATAATCATGTAGATTTTATCTTTCAGTTTGTTAATGTGGTGTGTCACATTGATTGATTTGTGAATACTGAAGAATCATTGCATCCCTCAGAGAAAGCCTAGTTGGTCATGATGTATGATCTTTTCCATATGTTCTTGGATTTTGTTTGCCAGAATTCTGTTGAGGATTTTTGCATCTATGTTCATCAGTGATATCGGCCTTTAGTTTTCTTTTTTTGTGGCATCTTTGTCTGGTTTTGGAATTAGGGTGACTGAGACCTCATAGAATGAATTTGGCAGCTTACCTTCCTCTTCAATTTTCTAGAAGAGTTTGAGTAGAATCGGAGTTAGCTCTTCTCTAAATTTTTGGTAGAATTCACCTGTGAAGCCAAGTGGCCCTGGGCTTTTGTTTATTGGAAGATTTTCTTTATTACAGTTTTGATTACCATGCTTGTGATGGGTCTGTGAATATTTTCTGTTTCTTCCTGGTTCAGTTTTGGAAAGTTGTACTTTTCTAAGATTTGTCCATTTCTTCCAAGTTGTCCATTTTATTGGCATATAGTTGCTGATAGTAGTCTCTTATGATCCTTTGTATTTCTGTGTTGTCTGTTGTGATTTCTCCATTTTCATTTCTAATACTGTTGATTTGATTCTTCTTCCATTTTTTTTTCTTGATGAGTCTGGCTAATGGTTTATCTATTTTATTTATCTTTTCATAGTCAGCTTTTAGTTTGCTGATTTTTGATATAGTCTCCTTTGTTTCTCTTTCATTTATTTCTGCCTTAATTTTTATGATTTCTTTCCTTCTACTAACCCTGGGGTTCTTCATTTCATCTTTTTCTAGTTGCTTTAGGTGTAAAGTTAAGCTATTTATTGATTTTTCTCCTGTTTCTTGAGGTAAGCTTGTATTGCTATGAACCTTCCCCTTAGCACTGCTTTTACTGAATCCCGTAGGTTTTGGGTTGTTGTTGTTATTGTTTTTCATTTTTATTCATTTCTATGCATATTTTGATTTCTTTTCTGATTTCTCCTGTGATTTGTTGGTTATTCAGAAGTGTGTTGTTTAGCCTCTATACACTAACAGTGAGAAAACAGTAAGAGAAATTAAGGAAATGATTCCATTTTTTGCAATGAAAAGAATAAAATACTTATAAATCTACTTAAAGAAACAAAAGACCTATATATATATATATATAAAACTATAAAACACTGATGAAAGAAATCAAAAATAGCACAAATAGATGGAGAAATATACCATGTATGTTGGTCAGAAGAATCAGTATAGTGAAAATGAGTATACTACCCAAAGCAATCTATAGATACAGTGCAATCCCTAGATCCAACCAGTCCATTCTGAAGGAGATCAACCCTGGGATTTCTTTGGGAGGAATGATGCTAAAGCTGAAACTCCAGTACTTTGGCCACCTCATGCAAAGAGCTGACTCATTGGAAAAGACTCTGATGCTGGGAGGGATTGGGGGCAGAAGGAGAAGGGGACGACCCAGGATGAGATGGCTGGATGGCATCACGGACTCGATGGACATGAGTCTGAGTGAACTCCGGGAGATGGTGATAGACAGGGAGGCCTGGCATACTGCGATTCATGGGGTCGCAAAGAGTCGGACATGACTGAGTGAACTGAGAACAAATAATTTCACAATTTTTATGGAAATACAAAAAACCTCGAATAACCAAAGTAATCTTGAGAAAGAAGAATGGAACTGGATGAATCAATCTTCCTGACTTCAGACTATACTATACTGTACAAAGCTACAGTCATCAAGACAGTATGGTACTGGCACAAAGACAGAAATATAGATCAATGGAACAAAATAGAAAGCCCAGAGATAAATCCANACCTAGACCAATCTTGCATTTGGTGCTGATTTTCATGAAAATGAATTTGCTCAGCTTGCTTTAGAAAATCTTCAGCAATTTCCATAAGCCAATGGCTGACTGAGGCTGGCATCAGTAGAGTACGGCTTTTGATTCACTTTACTTCTTTCTAATGGAGCCACCTACCAAGTAAAATGTCTCTGTGGTCAGCCTTCCCCCTGGGCTCAGATGGGAGGGAAAAATGCACAGCAGAATAGCTTACTTATCTGGAGTTCTTTCTCCCAAGTGGCTGCTGCTGGCCTGAAATACTAACAGCCCACTGGAAAATTCTGGGGGTGAAATTCATGGTTAGAACAAGAAATGCTGTCAGGGAGATTGCCAACAAGTCCCTTTCCTAGAACATTATCCATCCTCTGAATGTGACATGGGTGGGCTGGCTAAATTGTCAGTTCATTTTGCTGGGTTAAAAAGGGGAGAATGTTAGAAAAAAGAACTGAGGAATTCTGAAGATGGCTCTCCTAGAGTATGATTTGTTAAAGAAAGTTATGTTTATATTCACAGGCTTGAATTAGCTCAGCTAGACAGAGACACTGTAATATTTCATTGCAGCCTAACTATATATATATATTTATACACTTATTAAATCTTGATGGCTGTATCATACATATATAATATATATATCATATATCATATGTATCATATATAGATAGATACATATAAACTGCTTATCTGGTTTTAATAGTCTGGGAAGTGAAAATAAAAAGGGGCTTTTGTTTTTGAGAGAGCAGTTCATATTTTTTGAGATATTACATAAAATGAATATTCTCAAAATTACATGTTTTTCAAAAACAAAACAAAATGTTACCAAAAGATCTCTAAACTCAACTACCACACTGTCCTGGAAAGATTACATCAAAATATGTGCATTGCCCTTTTCAAGGGCTGAAAACAAATGTTTCTGTGGCCTTTTTAGTTGAAGTTCTGACATATTTTAGATAATGCAAAAGCACAACATTTTTAAAAATATTCTTTTACACCTATAAAGAATTCTGTGTTATATAATTTCTCTAATACAATGTAATTTATTTGATGTTATTTTTGTTACATTAGGTTTCAATTTCAAATTTTTAAGACATATGTTTTCCTATTTCCTCTGTAATAGCAAAAGAATTAGTAGAAAAAAAAAAGAATTAGTAGAACATATTCAACAATGCACAAAAATTTGATTGACTACAAAGAGACATTTAATAAAACTCTTAACTCATACTGATTTTTTGCCCAATTCCAAAGGGTTTTTGTATCACTATACATTTATATATTTAATATTTTATTAACAGCTTATCTTTTTATATACATAAAAATTACTCATCAGGGCTTTAATTGGCAGGGAACAAAAGAGGATTGACTTGAACATTTTATACACACACAGCCTCCTATATTCAGCTGTATCATACGGGATACACATTTAACATTTTCCCATTCTTCTTTCTAAGTTTATTACATTTTCAATCTACCAGAATGTGCTGACACTTTGGCCTTTGTCATCATAGGTAGGTAAGAGAGGTAGGTAACTATATAGATAGATAGATAAAGATGAATAGGTAGATAAATAGGTAGGTAGATAGAAAAATAGACAGATGTAGTGGCTCAAAACAGAAACTCAAGTTTAACCTCTGTATATTTAAACATAGGTTTCAGAAAAGGACTCCTACACACCATAGAGAGCCCCTTGGTAGAGTTCTTGCTAGAACTTTCTTCATTAGGGTACTTCACTGACTTTCTGAATTGAAGTGACTACTTGAGGAAAAGAGGTAATTTTTGCCTTTTGAAATATGATATACAAAAGCGTTCTTTTGGTAATATCTCCTATTGCTGTTCAATCCCTCAGTTGTGTCTGACTCTATGACCTCATAGAGTAAAGCATGCCAGGCTTCCCTGTCCTTCACTATCTCCCTGAGTTTGCTCAAACTCATGTCCATTGTGTCAGTGATGCCATCCAACCATCTCATCCTCTGTCATCCCCTTCTCCTCCTGCCTTCAATCTTTCCCAGTATGAGTCTTTTCTTCACATCAGGTGGCCAAAGTATTGGAGTTACAGTATCAGTCCTCCAGTGAATATTCAGGACTGAGCTCCTTTAGGATGGACTGGTTGGATCTCCTTGTAGTCCAAGGGACTCTCAAGAGTCTTCTCCAACACCACAGTTCAAAAACTTCAATTCTTCAGTGATCAGCTTTCTTTATAGTCCAACTCTCACATCCATACATGACTACTGGAAAAACCATATCCTTGACGAGATGGACCTTTGTTGGCAAAGTAATGTTTCTGCTTTTTAATACGCTATCTAGGTTGGTCATAACTTTTCTTCCAAGGATCAAGCATCTTTTAATTTCATAGCTGCAATCACCATCTTCAGTGATTTTGGAAGCCCCCCAAAATAAAGTCAGCCACTGTTTCCACTGTTTCCCCATCTATTTGTCATGAAGAGATGGGACCAGATGCCATGATCTTAATTTTCTCAATGTTGAGTTTTAAGCCAATTTTTTCACTCTCTTCTTTCACTTTCATCAAGAGGCTCTTTAGTTCTGTTTCTTAGTCTTTCCTTTTTGTATGACCTTGAAACTTTTGAGGAGTAGTCTTTGGGTACTGGTGAGGAATAGTTATAGGTCAAAATGGCCCTCAATTGAGTTTTTTTTTTTTTTTAAAAAGGAGAAATAATTATCATGTTTTCAAATTCAAAGCTAGTGGAGGTGATGGAATTCCAGTTGAGCTATTTCTAATCCTAAAAGATGACGCTGTGAAAGTGTTGCACTCAATATGTCAGCAAATTTGGAAATCTCAGCAGTGGCCACAGGACTGGAAGAGGTCAGTTTTCATTCCAATCCCTAAGAAAGGCAATGCTAAAGATGCTCAAACTGCCACATAATTGCACTCATCTTACACGCTAGTAAAGTAATGCTTAAAATTCTCCAAGCCAGGCTTCAGCAATACATGAACCGTGAACTTCCAGTTGTTCAAGCTGGTTTTAGAAAAGGCAGAGGAACCAGAGATCAAATTGCCAACATCCACTGGATCATAGAAAAAGCAAGAGAGTTCCAGGAAAACATCTGTTACTGCTTCTTTGATTATGCCAAAGCCTTTGACTATGTGGATCACAATAAACTGTGGAAAATTCTGAAAGAAATGGGAATACCAGACCACCTGACCTTACTCTTGAGAAGCCTATATGCAGGCCAGGAAGCAACAGTTAGAACTGGACATGGAACAACAGACTGGTTCCAAATAGGAAAAGGAGTACATCAAAGCTGTATGTTGTCACCCTGCTTATTTAACTTATATGCAGAGTACATCATGAGAAAAGCTGGGCTGGAAGAAGCACAAGCTGGAATCAAGATTGCCGGGAGAAATATCAATAACCTCAGATATGCAGATGACACCACCCTTATGGCAGAAAGTGAAGAGGAACTAAAAAGCCTCTTGGTGAAAGTGAAAGAGGAGAGCGAAAACTTTGGCTTAAAGCTCAACATTCAGAAAACTAAGATCATGGCATCTGGTCCCATTATTTTATGGCGAATAAATGGGGAAACAGTGGAAACAGTGAAAGACTTTATTTTGGGGGGCTCCAAATCACTGCAGATGGTGACTGCAGCCATGAAATTAAAAGACACTTACTCCTTGGAAGGAAAGTTATGACCAACCTAGACAGCACATTAAAAAATAGAGACATTACTTTGCCCACAAATGTCCAGCTAGTCAAGGTTATGGTTTTTCCAGCAGTCATGTATGGATGTGAGAGTTGGACTATAAAGAAAGCTGAGCACCGAAGAATTGATGCTTTTGAACTGCGGTGTTGGAGAAGACTCTTGAGATTCCATTGAACTGCAAGGAGATCTAACCAGTCCATCCTAAAGGAGATCAGTCCTGGGTGTTCATTGGAGGGACTGATGTTGAAGCTGAAACCCCTATACTTTGGCCACCTGATGCGAAGAGCTGACTCACTTGAAAAAACCCTGATGCTGGGAAAGATTGAGGGCAGGAGGAGAAGGGGATGACAGAGGATGAGATGGTTGGAAGGCATCACTGATTCAATGGACATGAGTTTGGGTGGGCTCTGGGAATTTGTATTGAACAGGGAGGCCTGGTGTGCTGCAGCTCATTGGGTTGCAAAGAGTTGGACATGACTGAGTGACTGAGCTGAGCTGAACTGAAATAGTACAGGTTAGTGGATTTTAGTATATACACCTGATTGTTGAATCACTACCCTTATCTAATTTTTGAATGTTTCCTCATTCCAAAGTGAATTGTTATTTGCATTTCCTCTTCCCTCAAACCCTCAGAAATCACGAACATGCTTTGTGTCTCTATAGATTTGTATATTCTAGACAATTCATACAAATTGAATCATATTATACATGGCCTTTTGTATGTTTTTTCATTTAGTGTAATGGTTTCAATATCTGTCCGTGCTATAGTATGCTTCATATCTCACTTCCTTACTAGGATAAATAATATTCAATTGTGTGAATATATTTTATTTTTCTGTATATCAGTTGGTCAACATTAGGTTTACTTCCACTCGTTGGCTATTATAAATAATGTTTTGCTATGTATATTTGAGTATAAGTTTTGTGTGAGCATATGTTTTCATTTTCCTGGATATGTGCCTAGAAGCAGAAATACTCTTAAATGATTGAGGAACCACCAAATTATTTTCTATAGTGGCTGTCCAATTTTACATTTCCACCAGCAACGTATAAGAATTTTAACTTCTCCACATCTTTGTCAGCATTTGGTATTGTCTGTCTTTTTAGACTTGATCATCCTAGTGGGTGGAAAGTGATACCTTACTGAGGGGTTTCTCTGGTAGCTCAGAGGGTAGAGAAAGTATCTGCAAAGCAGGAGACCTCGGTTCAATCCCTGGGTCAGGAAGATGCCCTGGAGAAAGGAATAGCCATTCACTCTAATATTCTTGCCTGGAGAATTCCATGGACAGAGGAGCCTGGGAGGCTGCAGTTCATGGGATCGCAAAGAGTCAGACATGACTGAGTGACTAACACACACACACACACACACAAACACACATCTTGCTGTGATTCTGATTAACCTGTTCCAGATGGCGAATGATGCTGAGCCTTTTTTAATGTCCTAATTGTCCAATTATATATCTCATTTTGAGAAACGCCAGTTCAAATTTACTGACCATTTTTAAATTAGTTTATCTTTTTATTTTTGAGTAATAAGCTTTCTTACATTCTGGATACGTGTGTGCTCAGTTGTGTCCAGTCTTTGTGACTCCAGGGACTCTATCCAACCAGGCTCCTCTATCCACAAGATTTTTCGGTCAAGAATACTGGAATAAGTTGCCATTTCCTTCCCCAGGGGATTTTTTCAACACAAAGATCAAACTTGCATCTCCTGCTTTGGCAGGAGAATCCTTTACCACTGAGCCAGCTGGAAAGCCCAGTATTCTGTATACTAGACCAATATCGCATACATAGTTTACGAGTATTTATTTGCATTCTATGGGATTTTTAAATTTTCTTTATAGTACCCTTTGAAGCACAAAGTCTTAAATTTTGATGAAATCTAACTTATCTATTTTTCCTTTGATTGCTTGTGCTATATCTGTTATATCAAATGCTCCACATACATGGCCTAATCCAAGGTCACTAAGATTGACATTTATGTTGTCTTCTAAGAGTTTTATAGTTTTAGCTTTACATTTAGGTGGTTGATCTATTTAGTTAATTATTGTGTATAGTGTGAGACTGGAATTCTCCACATTCTTTTGGAAGTGCATACTCCGTTGCTTTGGCACTGTTTGTTGGAAAGAATAAATTTGGGATTGGTCTGTGTTTTTATCATGATGATGGCTCAGAGGTTAAAGTGTCTGCCTGCAAGGTGGGAGACCTGGGTTCAATCCCTGGGTCAGGAAGATCCCCTGGAGAAGGAAATGGCAACCCACTCCAGTATTCTTGCCTGGAGAATCCCGTGGATGGAGGAGCCTGGTAGGTTACAGTCCATGGGGTCGCAAAGAGTCGGACACGACTGAGTGACTTCACTTTCCCTTTCTTTCTTTATCATGATGAGGCTGGGTTTATGGCTTTGAGTAAGAAGGTCAGAGAAATAGAGTTCTGTTGCAGCACTTTTGACTACTGTTGTCTCCATCGACATATTCATTCACTACATTCTCATTTGAATTCTTACTTAACCTCTGACATTTCAAGACATTTCAGATTCATGTATCACATGCCCTGGTCCTAGAAGCAGCTATTTCTCCAATGAGCACAGGCTTGTTTTGTTGGAAAATAGCCTTAGAAACAAATATCTGGGCTCTAGGTTGTTCATTGTTACTAGGGGGTCATTACTTCTAGGTGTTTTTAACTGATAAATCAAGGGGATGTGTGCGAATACTAATGTGTGTGTGTGTGTATGTATTCATATGTAATTTTACACATAGCTATATATAAACTTCTGTGTAAATATTAAGCTAAATATGAATTTATAAATCACCTTCAACTCTCATCCATTATCACCTGAATCATTTTTGCTTTCCCTCTGCTTGTCTGTAAAATCTATCACTCCAAAAGAAAGAAATCTAGCTTTTATGAGTGTATTTTATGTATGCTGTACCTTTTGAAATTATGCCAAGATTCTTGAAATTTTTGTTGTTACTTTTTCATTCTTTTTTCTCTTCCCATGTTATTTAGGAATTTTCTAATGGCCTATTTTTAACATCACTCATTTTCCCCTCAGTTATGTAGAGTTTACCAAGTCATCAAAAGCATTCATCTTTTTCTGTTATAGAGGGTTTTTCCCTAGTATTTCCTTTTGCTCTTTTTATGAATAATTTATATATGTTCTGCTTTGCTTATAGAGACTTCAATTGTCTTTCCATGAGACTAGAAAGCTGAGTGATTAAGTGCAATTAAGTCAATCAAATGGACATATTTCAATTATCTAGAATTTTATAAATGATCAGATTAAGCAATCAATTAAATTGTCATTTTCAAATCATTTTATTTGATCCATGTAAATAGAGTCTCATACCTGCCTTAGTAGGAAGCAGAATCTAATTTTGGCTGCACATTAAAGTGAATTTGCCATAATAGTACCTAGACAGGTACAGAACCACAACATATACTAAAATATAAATCCTGGGGTTAGGAGTTGATCTGGGGCTAAATCAGTGTCAAGTACATAATTAGAATTATCCACACATTTGGGGACCAAAATTGAAGAGCCAAAATCTTTGTGTAACGAATACAGTATTGTAAAGTAAACTAAAGTTAAAATTAAAATTATAAAAAGAAAACAAAACACACAAAAATCTTTGTGTAATTACCAGGACCAATTCAATTGGATCTAATGTAAACACCAGGTGATGGGATAAAACTACAATGAAATGTGAGTGAAAGAAATTTCTATGAGCAGTCTTTTCTGTCTTCCTGTTGTGAAGGCTAAGAACTCCATTCTTGTTGGTTCATCTTCATACTGATTAAAGATACAGTGTGGTAAGACGAGTATTCAGGGATTGTTGAGGAGCGGGCAAAACTTACTTAAATCCTTTCTTGAAAAAAAATAATTACGAAGAAACTAATAAATACTAACATATAATCCATGTTCATGCATACTCAGTTGCTCAGTTGTGTCCAACTCTCTGTGACCCCATGGACTGAAGCCTACCAGGCTCTGCTCTCCTTAAGATTATTTCAGCAAAAATACTGGAGTGGTTGCCATTTCCTCCTCCAATAGTCCATATGAACAATCCTAAATGCAGATGACCCCCATGTTACAATAATTTTGAACAAATGCTGTGTTGATATAATTTATTATGCACACTAAATGTTTTTGAGTAATATATATATATATGTGTGTGTGTATATATATATATATATATATATAGAGAGAGAGAGAGAGAGAGAGAGAGAGAGTACATATATATACTTTTGCACAACCCTCCCTCCAAACTCCTATGTTCAGGCCAGGGTACATTGTTTTTATAATCAAAGTTTCTCAAAACATTTTCTTTGAAAAGGTTAGCATCAACATGACATACTGGGGAAAGTGCAAAAACAACTTTCAACTGCAGTCATTTATTTCCAACACAAACCACAAACTATCACTCTTTTCTAATACTTTGAATTGAAAAAAAGAAGAAAGGTGTTCAAATACCAAACCTTCAAAATATTCTTGTTTTCTTTGAAATAGCAAGAAGAAAACACTCCCTTACAACAACTTGAAACAGTAACACAGCAGGGATAGTCATTACCAGGTAAAATTCTTTATGAAAAACATCACTAGACACTTGGCTTGGGGAAGAGCTCAATGATACCATTTTTTTTTTTTTTTAAGAAACAACAATGAAACTCTGAGTCTGACAGACTCCATTCCTTTCTCAGAAATTCATCTCCATACTAATGTAAAGCGGACTCTATGCTGTTGTGGTTTCGTTGCGAAGTCCTGACTGCTGACTTTATGCATCCATTTAATTCCTGTCAAGAGTGTCACAAACAATTTGCTTTCTAATGGAAATAACAAAAGAGCCATGTCTCATTCTGCAGGCAATTTTTAGTAGAAAATACAAAAGACTGGCAACTTATTTTCTAGTTGTAGGATTAGTTTGTGGGGAAAAAAAATATGTAGAGAGGTAAGATTGGAAGGTGGGCAGAACTAACTGAGAGAAAAGACAGTTCTCTTTTGCCTTTGTATTGTTAGTCCTAGTAAAGGACACTTGCTCAATTAATGCTTGTAGAATGAAAGAGTGAATGAACCATTAAACTATGAAAACTTCCACAAGGGGAATTTGTGTTGTTTGCTACAACACAAAGTAAACACTTCTTTGTTTACTATAATCATGAGTGAGATCACTGAGGTCAGAGCTTAAGGATACACTTCTCACGGTCAATGTATCAGTTGTGATAACATCAGTGAAGAAGCCATTTTTTCCTTTGAATAAAATGTGTTGAGAACACTCTATGTTCTAGAAAAATTTCCTGGGCTTATTAAACACATGCAAAAATATTAGACATATTTCCCTTCCCGCAGAGAGCTATAATAGATGAGGTAGGTATTAATAAAATTGATGAAATATTTAATTATAACTTGCAGTGATTGCTGTAGAAGAAGGTTATAGGGGTCTCCAGGAGTGCATATGGGGTCTCTTATCTGGCTGAGAAAGCAGTGGGGGTGCATCCCTGAGAATACGGTGCTTGAGCTAAGATGGAAGACATGGAAAAGGAGTTGACTATGGCATGACGTAGAAGGGTGGCTCTTGAGTAGGAAGGAAAAAGAAGATATTAAAACTCTGAGGTGATTGGAGACTATTGACTTGGAGAAAGTGATTTGTAGAGCTGTGTGCAGACTGAACTCTCCAGATGAGTGCAAGGATATTTGCCTGAGAGTGGAAGAGAATCCCAATGTGCCAGACCCCGCCTCATCATCAGAGGCAATGAGACAGCAGGGAAGACCAGAGCTCAAATCGTACTCCTGTTTCCTCTCAAGGCAACAATTGCTCATGCTTACTTCACTTCACTTCACTTCAAGCCAGATGTATCCGCGCCTTCCCACAGTGAGGATTTCCAAAGTCTTGCCTGTAACACTACCCTATCTTCAGAGTGCATGTGTATAAAACGCAGGTCACGCAGGTTGAATCTTTCCCTTTTTTTTTTTTTTCAATGTGAAGCCTTTCTTTTCTCACAAATTCTCTCCATTTTCTCTACAAGATGCCTTGGTAATGGTTCTACCAGACATCCTCCCTCCGGGTCCAATGGGACTACTTCCTTGCCTGCTTAATTTCACATTTGTTACCAGATCTGACTATAGCTGTATCTCTTCCAGAAAACTTCCCTGATAGGAAAGTAGTTGGGCATAAGTTGGTGGGTGGCTTTGGATTTAAATAGATAGGTTAGTGTATCCTGGACCTTCTGCGTACAAGATATGGGCATATTTAGCTCTTAGATGATGATGTTTTTGAGGATGACAATTTTATTATTATTGACTAGAATGATGACAATTATTCCTACTTTCTTCAGTGAAGACTCAAGGAAAATAGCATAAAGCACTTAGCAGAGAACCTGAAACATCAAAAAAAAACCAAAAAACCAAAAACAAAAACATTTCACAGTTGACACTAACAGTCATTTTGCTGTACTTTTTATCATTATTTAAATGATATCTACGTTCTCTGACAGCACATCTATCTTAACATTAAATATATGAGATTGAAAATATATGTTTGTACACCCACACTTCCCTTTACAATGCAAGATCCTTACGTCACACAAAACTAGTGTCCAGCAGACTGGAGCACAGACACAGCCTTTGTCTGTTCAGTCTTCTCTAGTCTCAGGAAGTAAATAAACTTCTTTCTCCTTCTGACTATTTATCTGTACTCAGATAAAACTCATAATTTCACAACTCATTAGCTGTGTAGGTGTTAGAAATTCTCCATTAGTGTCAGGGAAATAAAGCTAAATTTCAAAGCAATTAGCGAATTACATTTGTATACATTTTTTTCCCTTTTGGCTCTATTTAAATAAAATAAGACTTAAATAAACCTCCAGTTT
>SJYQ01001052.1:1621979-1637459 GCA_006410935.1 Redunca redunca
TTTTTTTTTTTTTTTGTTTCAGCTTCCTTGACTAGTGAGAAGTGACAGTGTATAACAAGGAAATAATATTTTTAAATGCTTATTTGAAGATTAAAGAATGGATGTTTATATGTATGTGTGTGACCATCTAGTGTAAGGACCAAAACACTTTAAAAAATCCATTAATATTGTTTTCTTAAGTTTTGTCATAGGAGAAATTAGTAACAATAAAATTGTTTATTTAGATCCTCAGTTTAGACAGCTGGAAATTTGTGAAATATATTTTAGAAAAAAAATTCCAACAGAAATTATAAAAGAAACAAGAGTATTACTTGACTACCTAAAAGCTTTGATTGTTTTTTTTTTTAATTTTTATTTTAACTTTAGTTTACTTTACCTTACTGTATTGGTTTTGCCAGACATTGACACGAATTCACCACGAGTGTACATGCATTCCCCATTCTCCCTCAATACCAGAAAAACAAGCATTCTCTATCAAACTGAATTACTAAAGTGCTCTCGAACCACTGTTTCAAACTATGGCTGAATTCTGTCAATTACTGAAAAATTTCTCAAAGTCCAGTGTTACAAAGTGAAAGTGAAGTCACTTAGTCGTGTCCGACTCTTTGCGACCCCATGGACTGTAGCCTACCAGGCTTCTCTGTCCATGGGATCTTCCAGGCAAGAATACTGGAGTGGGTTACCGTTTCCTTCTCCAGGGAATCTTTCCGACCCAGGGATCTAACGCGGGTCTCCCGCATTGTAGGCAGACACTTTACCGTCTGAGCTACCGGGAAACTCCAGTGTTGTCATTATTATAAACAGAAAATTGAATTACTAATAATTTGACATTTGATATTTTGATCCAAACTGTGGAAACTTTTCAATATTTCTTGAGTAACTTAAAGCTATATTTGATGAAATGTTCCTCTAGATAAATCAACTATGAGACTTATAGTACTTTAGAGTTGATCTAAGTTAAGACCATTTTAAATCATCAGTGCTCAGATAGAGCCACACTTAATGTATTTTAACCAATTGTACTTGGTTTTGTACTGTAGCAACTTCCGGAAAATTAAATTTCTTGAATATCATGCCGAAAAATGTTTAAGGTGGTGCTGAGGGAAGTTGAATATAGGAGGTACTAGTAACTGGAGAAATGGTTTTATAGATGTGATATTCTAGTACTTTGTAACTATAATTTCCTTACTGAGATCATTTTTTTTTTCTGTTATGCTTCACTATTCAGTTGTCTTTAATGATGTTCAAATTAAAGACAAAATGAAATTGGCGTCACTATAAAATTTCAGCCTGGAAACTGGAAGAAAAATCTATTCAATTTATAAAACTGGAGTTTGGATGTTAATTGGGGCTCTTCAGAAAACTTTGTTGGTTAGCAAAGCAGGGCTCTGTTTAAAGAACATAAACTTGAGAATAAATAAATCTTTTTCACAAGCAACCCCAAATGATTGGTTCTAACACCAAACACACTATGGAAATTTTTATGAATGCAGATAATACTGTGCTGAATTTATATCGCTTATGCATCTTTTTTTTTAATCCATTAATGTGATTTGTGATCCAGAGGTGATGCTGTAGATGAACGTGGATTTAATGAGACAATTACCTCAGTTAGGACTTTTTCTCATATTTTTGGCACAGATGCCTATAAAAGTTGGTCAAAAGTTACAAATTCAGTTGTTTCACAAAAATGTTATTTAAAATGAAAGAATATTGCTGTTAGTACCTGTCCCTTATTTGGGACTTCTTTATTTCATCCATATTATTTTTTTCTACCCTTTTCTTTCTTTCTAATATAAAGTTACTTTGATCATGTTAGCTTTCAAATATCTTGCAATTACACAGTTTGACTAAGAAATACAAACCAAACAGTTCTCATTACCTTTATATCAACCACATTTAATCTTAGACAGGGTCACATTTTTTTTTTTTTAATTAGTCCATGATAGAGAAGCCATTACATGCCATTTTAAAGCTTTCTTAAAGAGTATAGATTCTCAAGTGGAAGAATGAATATAGCACTACTTTTTTGTAAAAAAGTAATTTTTCAGGTATCTTCAGAATCCCATAGCTTTCCTGGCTAATACACTGTCTCTAAGAGCTTTCTTTCTTTCTTTTTTTTTGATCCTAATCCAAAGAAACTTCATCCCATCACTCAAATTGGTCTACAAATATCAGTTGAGTACTGATGACTCCCTAAATTCTATTTTTATTTATTTATTAACTGTGCACTCCAGTAGGATCTAATCTACATCAAGCCAGGCACTTTGTCCATATTATCTATTGGTATAGTTCTAAAACGTAGAAGAATACCTACTAAATAAAACATATCTAGTAAAGCTACTTTGAATAAATTATTTCATTACTGTTTTTCTATTTGATGAGCATTTTAAGAGACATGCTTGTACTATTTAGAATTTCCTCCAAATTCCAAAGAAAAATATTGAAAATGATTACTTTTCCTGAGATAACTTTCTTTAAAACGGCACGCGTGGATTCTAAAAGATTTCTCTGCTTTCTTTCCTCTTGATACACACATTCCATGAAAATCTACATCCATCTGACTCACAGAAAGTGTTTGTTGAAATCAAACAGCCCAGAGCTTATATCTTAATTCAGTCATATAATAGCTGTGTGAATCTTGTAAGTCACATAACATCTGGAACCTCAGCCTTGCAATCAGACGTAAATAATTCTTAACTTGCAGAAATGGTAGAAGAATTAGAGATAGTATACATAAAGCCAAGATCATATAACCTAGACATACATCAGGGGCTCAAAAAGATAATTATTTCATTTTATTATTATCAAAAGTATTTAAATGTTCTCCATAAAACAAAACTCAACTAACTTATTTAAATTATCTATAGAGTTCAAGGCATTTTTGTCAGGCTCTGTAAGGCTGTTTACTTCTGCTTCTGGAAACTAGCTATTTTAGGCATGGACCACTGGAATCCAGTCTGACTTGATGGAAGATGTCAGTTATAGTGAGGGCTGGTTTTCTTCCCTTCGAAGTAAGACTTTGGAGGGTCCCAACAGAACTGATGGTGTTAACCAAGATTCCTCTCTCATGTCAAAGCTTGATTTCTGAGTTCCAGTCCCCTTTACCCCTCGTATTGCTGAAAGCCCCCTACCAGCGTCTCAGCCTCCAGACTTCCACTTGTGTGTTAGCAAATGCCTCCAAGGGACAAACTGTGCTGATCCTTGGGCATACATTTGAGCATCCCATCTTTAAGCCTCTGAACCCTCAAGTCCTGGCTGCCTTGGTTTTTCACCAATACTTTTAAACAAAATGTAAAAAAAAAAAAAATTCATTTAGCTCTTCTTGTTGTTTCCAGTGGGAGAGTTAATCTGGAGTAGTTTATCTACAAATATCAAAAGAAATATCTGGCCTGGCAATTCATTTCATATATGATATTATACATGTATTAGCCTCCAATTAAAATAAATAAATTTATATTAAAAATGAAATATCTGTAACATTGATATTTATGAATAACATAGATTCACTTTTTTTTTTCCCCTCAAGATCATTAGTTTCTTTAATAATAGCACATTATGCTTAATGTTTGTAAATTGCTAAGTTTCACAAGACCTAGGCTAAAAGCAATGGGTGTGAACTATGAAGTTTAATTTCTACCTCAAAGATAATTGTCACCAACTATGAAAGAAGTGTTAAAACCTCCTCTCTAACTTTGCTATCATTGAACTTCATTTCTAATTAAAAAAAAAAAAAATCCTACTCCACACAGGTTGTTAAATATTGTATCATAAGTGAATCAAGGAAGATCAGGGATGATATTGACCAGGTGGCCTCCGATGGCTGCTGATGAAGAAGGAGAAACACTTCTCCTGCAAGACTGGGATGGAGATGCGCCTCTTGCACAGACAGCTTTCAGGGTGGATTTGCCTGATCTCCTTTGTTTACTCTACAAGACTGACTGTCTGTGAGGGCCTTGGTGTCAGGCTACATTAGCATGCACGTACATGTAAAATTAATCAACAGACCTAGCAACTTGCCAAGTAGTCCCCTTAGAGCCTGGGGTTAAACATCTGTCTGGAGTGATGTTTCCTAAAAGGCTTTATGTAATGGCCAGAGGAGCTCAGAGTAGGCACTTAGTGTGGAAGGAAGGGCAAGACTGACACTTGAGGGGAAGTGCTGGTTTCAGTGAACTGACAACCTCACCATCATGCCCAAAGGTTACAACCTTAGACTCCAAAAGCTTTTAAAGCTTCTTGCATCTGTGTTGCCTGACTTCCTTTAACATTAGGCACTTATGCCCAGGATACTCTGCACATATGTCTTTGTTCAGAATATCTTTAATGTTGGGTGCAAATGTTTGCATCTTTCTGAAATGTCTATTCCATAAATCACAAATTGCACTTTGTCATACTGGGCTGAAGAAGTTGATTTTGCCTTGTTTTGCAACTGGGAAAACTTGAACCAGTAATGCATGAGATACATTTTACAGTGGTTGAAAGCATCAGCAAGTGTTTTTTGTTTGTTTTGTTTTTTTTTTCTTAATAGTTGACAAATTTGTGATGTGTTAGAATGAAGCATCATGTAATCAAAAGAACATGAGCTTTGGGTTCAATCTCAGCTCTACTACTTATTAGCTGTGTGACTGAACCTATTTTCCTGTCTATTGAACTGCACCATGCCATCTTCTGAGGGGTATCATCTATAAGTCTGTAGTTGGGGTTATACATATTGTACTTTTATTTGGAAGGTGCTTTGTAAGAATACTTACTCTGGAATCAGTTCAATAACTTAGTCTTATGTGGTTGCTTCTAAAACTAATTGTGGTTGCTTAGCCATTAAGTTAATTCTGACTCTTTTGCAATCTCATGAACTATAGCCCACCAGGCTCTTCTGTCCATGGGATTTCCCAAACAAGAATACTGGAGTGGGTTGTCATTACCTTCTCCATGATCTTCCCCACCCAGGGATTAAACCCATGTTCCTGCATTGCAGGCAGATTCTTTAACACTGAGTCTCCAGGGAGGCCCATAACAGACAATCATAAACAAATTAACTTCTGTACTGACACTCTACAGACAAACACATAATTAATAGTTTGGGAGGTAAACTTTAACAGTGACAGAATAGCTCCTTCCACTTAGCTGTTTGAATGCTGCTTGGAAAGTTTTGCAAAATGATAATCAACTCATCTTAAGGCAATTTATTTAGAATACAGAAGATTTAGAGACATGCATAGGAGAGATTTCCTGGGGTGAACAGATGCATCACTAAGTATCACTCATTTGGAAGTGAGTTATAGTCAGCTGTCACTGAGTTGCATGGCAGGGTTTCTTGCTGAATGCAGTGTTTGCACTGAATATTTGAAGGTGCTCTATTAGTGAAATAAGATAAAAAGTGATTAGGTTTTTGTACAAGTTTCCTCAAATTAGTCTCTCATTACATAAGAGATATTTCTCAAACTTGAACTCAGTTTATATATGAGACCTGACAGATTCATTTTTTTCTGGGAAATAAATGGACCGGCAGTCATAAGCTTTGAATTTTAATAATATTCTGCTCCTATCACCTGTGACCTTGGGCATACGAATTAAACTCCCAGAATATCAGTTGCCTCATCTTGAAAATGAGAATTAGAAAGAAGATTAGCTCTCAAGACAATTTCTTGCTTGAAGAGTAGATGAGAGACACTGCAATATTTAGGTGATTTGCTGGTTTGGTGATGAAGCAGGTAATCGGAATTTGGGGAGACAGCTAGATCTCATGAGTAAAGATGAACAATGTAGATTTGAGACTGTACTAGCAGAATAATCCCCCAAAAGACACTCGGTCCTAATCCCCAGAACTTTCACATATGCTATTTTACATGAGACTCTGCAGGTGTAACTAAACTAAGTCCTTGAGGTGAGGAGATTATCTTGAATTATCCAGGAGGGCCCAATGTACTTGCAGGCATCTTCGAAAGTGGCAGCGGGAGGCAGAAGTCAGAGTGATGTGATGTATGTAGGACTTCTGCCAACCTGTCCTAGAGGGCTGCCGTTGGTTTAATGATTCAGGAAAGAGAACATTACCATAGGAATGCAAATGGCCTTTGAAGAGGCAAAGGAAGTTTCCGCTATAAAACTTCCCAGGCAGGAATACATATAGGCATCACCTTGATTCTAGTCCAGTAAGGTCATGCCACACTTTTGACCTAAAAAGCTGTAAGTTAATAAATTTTGGTTGTTTTAAGCCACCAAGTTTGTGGCAATTTATTGTAGTAGTAATAGAAAACTGATACAGCACTTAACATGGTAATCAACACATAAAAGCTTCTCTATAAAAGAAAGAAGGTTTAAGTTTCCTGGTTAAATAAATGAATGAGTAATGAATGGATGAATTCGTATGAAAAATATACACGTAGAGCTTCCTGGAAAATCTGGTTAAATGGAGCAGGGGCCTTTCACTTTCTTAGTCTTCATGTATATTTTGAATTTACATGTCAGTTTCTCCTTTTGGGGAAGATATCTCACCCTTAAGATGAACTCATGTACTTGTTCTCCATGGTGGATGCACTGTGATCCAGATACTGCTGATAACTCACAGACTATCTCTCTAGAATGGAAGTATCTGGAAAGTCAGGTTGTGTCAACTTCATTACTATCTACCCAATGCCCAGCCCAGAACCTGGCTCAGGTAAGAATGCAGACAGTGAATGATAGAGTGAATGGAATGAAGGATGGAAACCAGGAAATGACTTAGAGTTCCATTTGCTCATCTCTGAATCAAGTGCTTCGGGAGATTTAAGCATTGTTTACACTTTTGCCTGCTCATAGCAAATACTAATCCCATCCTCCTAAAGAGAAAACATAAGGCCCAGTCTTGTCACTGTATCTACTCAAAATCTAGGGTCTGTTGAACTTGAACAATCTTCTGCACGTGGTCTGACTGGGATTCCTGTGCTCTGACTACCCACAAACCAAAAGGATCAGCTTTCCCTAACCACATGTGGAACTGTACATATGATATAGAACAGGCATTATAAAGAGGAAGAATGGGAGACTCAGTACTTATTCCTTTGTAGTAGCTCTGAAATGCCACTGGGGAATGCTAGAAAGCCTTTGACCCCAGAAGAGGAAAAATAATCTTCATGGCCCCAGTTCTGGCTTCTAGAAGTTCTGCTTTATCCATCATTATCCATCCAGCAGGATATCATGTCTGATTCTTCATGACCCCATGGACTGTAACTGGCCAGGCTCCTCTGTCCATGGGATTTTTTCAAGCAAGGACATTGGAGTGGGTGACCATTTCCTCCTCCAGGGTTTCTTCCTGACTCAGGGATCAGAGTTGTGTCTCCTGCATTGGCAGGTGGATTCTTTGCCACTGAACCACCTGGTAAACTGCTTATCCATCATTTTCCATGGCAATGTCTAAAGTAGAAATAGTGTTAAGACATTGAATAGCTTTAAAAACTAGTTCTATGAAAATTCAGAGGACTTTCAGTTCAGTTCAGTTCAGTTCATTTCACTCACTCAGTCGTGTCTGACTCTTTGCGACCCCATGTATCGCAGCACGCCAGGCCTCCCTGTCCATCACCACCTCCCGGAGTTCACTCAGATTCAAGTCCATTGAGTCCGTGATGCCATCCAGCCATCTCATCCTCTGTCGTCCCCTTCTCCTCCTGCCCCCAATCCCTCCCAGCATCAGAGTCTTTTCCAATGAGTCAACTATTTGCATGAAGTGGCCAAATATTGGAGTTTCAGCTTTAGCATCATTCCTTCCAAAGAACACCCAGGGCTGATGATCTCCTTTAGAATGGACTGGTTGGATCTCCTTGCAGTCCAAGGGACTCTCAAGAGTCTTCTCCAACACCAAGTTCAAAAGCATCAATTCTTCGGCACTCAGCCTTCTTCACAGTCAAATTCTCACATCCATACATGACCACTGGAAAAACCATAGCCTTGACTAGACGGACCTTTGTTGGCAGAATAATGTCTCTGCTTTTGAATATACTATCTAGGTTGGTCATAACTTTTCTTCCAAGGAGTAAGCGTCTTTTAATTTCATGGCTGCAGTCACCATCTGCAGTGATTTTGGAGCCCAAAAAATAAAGTCTGACACTGTTTCCACTGTTTCCCCATCTATTTCCCATGAAGTGGTGGGACCAAATGCCATGATCTTCGTTTTCTGAATGTTGAGCTTTAAGCCAACTTTTTCACTCTCCTCTTTCACTTTCATCAAGAGGCTTTTTAGCTCTTCTTCACTTCCTGCCATAAGGGTGGTATCATCTGCATATCTGAGGTAACTGATATTTCTCCCGGCAATCTTGTGTTTCTTCCAGTCCAGCATTTCTCATGATGTCCTCTGCATATAAGTTAAATAAGCAGGGTGACAATATACAGCCTTGACGTACTCCTTTTCCTATTTGGAACCAGTCTGTGGTTCCATGTCCAGTTCTAACTGTTGCTTCCTGACCTGCATACAGATTTCTCAAGAGGCAGGTTCAGTGGTCTGGTATTCCCATCTCTTTCAGAATTGTCCACAGTTTATTGTGATCCACACAGTCAAAGGCTTTGGCATAGTCAATAAAGCAGAAATGGATGTTTTTCTGGAACTCTCTTGCTTTTTCCATGATCCAGCAGATGTTGGCAATTTGATCTCTGGTTCCTCTGCCTTCAGGGAGTTCACGGTTCACGTATTGCTGACTATAGATAGTCGTTAAGCACAAGAAGTCAATGTTCAGTTTGTCCCATGGCTTATTTGGCAAAATTACCCCTTCAGAAATTTTCTAGTCTTCTAATATATTTAATTTCAGTTATATATTTTAATAATCATAGTTATATTGTTACACATTGTCTTATATATACTGTGTTTGTTTACTCACCTCCATACCCTAACTTTTAAAATAATTGTTACTAAATGGAAGCTACCAAAAGTCAATGAAAAGCCTACACAATGTCATCTTTGTTGCAAACTACAGTTTCCATCTCTAGAGTTACAAATCACATATAATTAAGCTGTCCAATATTATATGTACAATCTGATGATATTTACAAAATGTTCAATTCTGCAACCTATGTTACAACTATGACATAAAACATTTCTGGCACACCAAAAACTTTTCTCATGTACCTTTGCAGTCAATCTCTGCTTCACGCTCAGCCCCAGGCAACCACTGATATGCTTTCTGTCACTAAAGATTATTCTGCCTGTAATTTCTTATAAAATGAATCATATACTATGCAATCTTTTTTATGTGGCTTTTTAAAATCTGCCTAGTGATTTTGAGATTCTCTCTTGATATTGTGTATATCAGTAATTCATTCTATATTTTGGTGAGTACAATCTCATTGTATAGATACATTAAAATTTTGTTTCTCTTTTATCCTCTTGATGGCCATTTGGATTGTTTCCAGTTTTTGGCTGTCATGCTGTATGACCTATGACTGTTTGTGTGTGAATTTTTATGGGAACATGCTTTCATTTCATTTTGATAAATATGTGAGTGATAAATATGGTACATGCATGTTTGACTTTACAAGAAACTGCCAACATGATTGTATGATTTTTTTCATTCCCACCAGCAATTTATGAGTTTCAGTTATTCTTTCCAGCATGTGATATCATCAGTCTTTTTAATTTTAGCTATTATGGAAAGTGTGCAGTGATTTTATTGCGATGTTTATTTCCTGTTAGGAATGATTATGCTATGTGTCTTTTTATGTGCTTTATATATCTTCTTTTATCTTCTTCTGTAAAATGTTTCTTCAAATATTTTGTCCCCTTGGTTGATCCTGCTGAGTTATAGGGTTCCACATATATAGTTTTTTTTTAAAGGTCCTTTGTCAAAGTTTATATTGCAAATATTTTCTTCCAGTTGGTGACTTGGCTTTAAATTCCCATAAAAGTTTTTTTTTTTTTTGGTTGAGCAGAAGTTTTTGATTTAGTTAAGTCCAGTATATCAGTTTTGTCTTTTGTGGTTTGAGCTGTTTGTGTCCTATCAAAATATCTTTGCCTTTCCCAAGGTCACAGAGATTTTCCCATATGATTTCTTTGAGACATTTAATTGTTTTAGCTCTTACATTTAAGTCAGTGATCCATTTTGAATCAACTTTTTGTATATGCTGGGGGGTAAAAGGTAGAAATTAAGTATTTTGCATATGGATGAATTTGTTACTTCCCTAACAAAATTATATTTCTTCCATTGAATAGCCTTGGGATAATGTTGAAATATTAACAATATATATTGATATTATCTGGGGCTTCCCTGGTAAAGCATCTGCCTGCAGTTTGAGAGACCCAGGTTTGATCTCTGGATCAAGAAGTTCCCCTGGAGAAGGAAGTGACAACCCACTCCAGTACTCTTGCCTGGAAAATTCCATGGATGGAGGAGCCTGATAGGTTTCAGTCAATGGGGTCATAAAGAGTCAGACACGGCTGAGCGACTTCACTTTCTATTGATATTGTCTAAATGTTTATATATATACATGTGTGTGTTTTACAATCTTCATTCTGCCCCGCATGTCTGTCTATATACCAACACCAACTTGTTTTGTTATTCACATTGGAGTAAGTCTTGATATTACGTATAGTAAGTACTCCAACTTGGTTTTTATTTTTAAAAGAATATTTCTGACATATGGTTCATTTTCATTTCCGCATAAAATTTTAAATAATCTTGTCTAAAAATTCTAAGAAAAGCAAAAACAAACAAACAAAAATTCATCTTAGACTTTGATCAGGAATCTATAGATCGATTTTATGAGAATGAACATCTTAATACATTTTGTCTTTCAGTCCATGAATATGGTATGCATTTCCACTTCTTTTGGTTTTTATTAAGTTACCAGAGCAACATTTTGTAGTTCACATGTCTACTTATGTTTAATTACATTGCTCTGTATTTAATTACTTTGATGTTACTATAAATGGCACTGCTTTATTTCAAGTTACAGTTTATAACTGTTAGTCCATAGATATACAATTGATTTTTATATTGCTCTTGGATATTGTGACCTTCATAAACTCATTACTTAATGTGGATACTTTTGATATTTTCTGTATAGACAACCATGGTTATGCAGATAAAGATATTTTTTACTTTTTATTTTCTGATGTGTAAAGTTTTCTGTTTTTGTTTTCGGTTTCCTTTTCTTGCCCTTAGTATAATGTTGAATAGGAGGGGTAAAGACATACATCCTTGCCTTGTTCCAGATCATAAGAAGAAAGAAAGCATTCAGTCTTTTATCATGAAGTATAGTGATAGCTATAGGTGTTTTTGTAAATGTCCTTCATCAGTTGAGGGCTTTCCCTTGTACTTTTTATTTCTCAGATTTTTCGTGAGTATGTGTAGACTTTTGTGAGGAAAAAAAAGTTATGTTTATCGAGAAGATCATATAGTCTTTCTTCTTTCCTCTCTCTCTTTCTCCTTTACTCTTTCCCTCTTCCCTTCCCTCCTATACTTTCTTAGGTTGTCTAGTTGTTTAAGAAAAAATAATAAGCTGTTCTCTGTTACTTCATCATTAATGGAAGAGCTTTTTCCTGCACACAGTTTTCTTTTAATATGATTTTTGTGACCTAAGATTGTTTTCATCATATGCTGTTGTTGTTCAGTAGCTGAATTGTGTCTGACTCTTTGCAACCCCATGGACTGCAGCACATCAGGATTCTCTGTCCTCTACTATCTCTTGGAGTTTGCTCAGGTTGTTTATTCATCATATTAGCCCCCTACTTTGGAATGGGAGGCAGTTAACTTTCCCAATAGAGTGTCGGAATTTCCAGACACTCTCTAATTTCTGCTTGCAAAATGACCAGTTTTCTCCTAGACATGCTTTTTTTTTTTTCCTTAAGACAAAAATATTCAATAGTAGCCAGCAGACACTAATACCCTGATTCTTCTCAATCTTTTCTCCACAGCTGCCTGTACAGTAGACACGTGACCTTCCCCCAGGAAATTGCAGGCAAGAGTTTTGCCAAATGTTTCCCATTATGTAATATGGATCATCATCTCTTCAGCCTCTGATAACAGGTTTATTACTTCTTGTTTCCTGTATGCTAAGCTTTTGCCACATGTTTTAGATTTTTTGTTACAAAGCCTGTCTCTTGAGTTTATCCAGGGCTTTGACAGCCAGATGGCAGTGGGAATCAGAAATGAGCGAGAGAGAAGGCACCACATAAATGACACATCTATTCTACTCACATTCTACTGGAGAAAATTAGCCCCATGTCATACCTGTGAACAGGAGAGATTTATTTAACTATGCAGTCAGAATACAGGGAGTAGATGTAAAGACCTATCAGTCCATCTTTGGTACAATGCCGCAGCTTCTTTTCCTCAGAAAGCCACCTTGTAAGGACACACTGACATAGAGGGCTGCGCAGATGCCTCAGTGGTAAAGAAATCTGCCTATCAAGCAAGAGATGTGGGTTCGATCCCTGGGTTAGGAAGATCCCCTGGTGAAGGAAATGGCAACCCACTCTAGTATTCTTTCTTGGAAAATTCTACGGACAAAGAAGCCTGGAGGGCTACAGTCCAAGTTGGACATGACTGACTGACTGAGCAGGCATGCACCGATGCAAGTCTTCTAAGGACTCATGACCAAGACTTCCGGTATGTGAAGGAGGACTCATGTCTAAATATCAATTTACTAGACAAATACTAGAAAATATATTGACCCTAAGAGAATTTTGAAAGTGAAAGTGTTAGTGGCTCAGTTGTGTCTGACTCTTTGCCAACCTATGGACTATAATCTGCCAGACTCCTCTGTCCATGAAATTCTCTAGGAAAGAATAGTGGTGTGGGAGGTCATGCCCTCCTCCAGGGGATCTTCCCTACACAGGGATCAACCCCAGGTCTCCTACAGTGCAGATAGATTCTTTACCATCTGGGGCCACCAAAGAAGCCCAATTTTAGAACTTTGCTAAATCGTATCAGCTAAAAAATCTTGCTGGTATATTCTGAAATAGACTGATACTGGTCAACTTAAAAAGAATATAATTTCATACTAGTCTGAATCCATCAAAAAGCCTAAAATTCTCAGAGTTTTGGGATCCAATATTTTAGCTCAAGAAGCTGGGGATAGTAACAATTGTTTGCTTTTAATTGTTCACTCAGTGGGGTCTCATTCTAAGTCTAGTTGAGATGTGAGGATTTGAAGACAATGCTGCTGAAGGCCTCCACATAATCAGGAGAGAGTGAAATGCTGAAGTGAATATGTGATTCGTGATCTGCTCTGTACTTCATGAAAGCCCAACAAATTCCTATTTGTGAGAAATACATCAATAAAGAGAGCAGGAGCACATTTGTATAGTGACTAGTGGCTGCATTTGTCATCTGAAATGCTGGTGCAAAATGCTATGGTTGAAATGAGTCCATTGTTTGGAAGGGGATTGGAAGAATCCTGGAGTGACTGCCACCAAAATGAGGTACATAAATAGAATTTATTATGAGAGGCAAAGGGGTTGCCATGAAAATCAGAAGAATCCAACATGCTGGAGTGTTTAGCATTTTAATTATGCTTTGGAAAAGAATTCAGAAATATAGGTGGTATAATATATTTAAATATTATTATTATGTAACTATAACAAAGTCCTAAGATTTATATAACTGCTGCCTTGCTTTAAGACATCATGATGTTATGTTGCTGTTTGCTGGCTAAGTCATGTCTGACTCTTCTGCTATACCAGGGACTATAGCCCTCCAGACTCCTCTGTTCATGGGATTATCCAGACAATAATACTGGAGTGAGTTGCCATCCTCCTTCTCCAAGGAATCTTACTGATCCAGAGACTGAAGCTGAGTCTTCTGCTTTGCAAGCAGATTCTTTATCATTGAGCCACAAGGGAAGCCCTAAGACGTCATGATCAGTTCAGTCGCTCAGTCTTGTTTGACTTTGCAACCCCATGGACTGCATCACACCAGGCTTTCCTGTCCATCACTAACTTCCAGAGCTTGCTCAAATTCATGTCCATTGAGTTGGTGATGCCATCCAACCATCTCATCCTCTGTCATCCCCTTCTCCTCCTGCCCTCAATCTTTCCCAGCATCAGGGTCTTTCAAATGAGTCAGCTCTTTGCATCAGGTGGCCAAAGTATTGGAGTTTCAGCTTCAACATCAGTCCCTCCAATGAACATTCCGGACTGATTTCATTTAAGATGGACTGGATGGAGCTCCTTTCAGTCCAAGAGACACTCAAGAGTCTTCTCCAACACCACAGTTCAAAAGCATCGATTCTTCAGGGCTTCGCTTTCTTGATGATCCAACACTGATATCTGAGTAGTAGTTCTCCTTTTTTTATTTTTTCCCTCTCTCTCTTTTCATAGATGACATGGTAGCACTGAATTGCATTCTGAGTGGTTCCTGCAGGCTTCATGTACTGCTCTAAATTTAGGTCCTAGGCTTCAAAAACTAACAGTGCCTCTTCAAAGAAAATCCCCTTGACATTTCCTGTATCATAAGTCTCTTTCGTTCTTCAGTTATTTCTTCTTCTCCGTGTCTCTCTTCATTCTTTCTCTGAGCCTCCGTTTCCATCGGGTGTTCATAAGTAAGCTCCACATTCACATCTTTAAAAGCTCGCAACTTGAAAGTTCGTATGTCTGGGACTTACTGTATTGGGTTTACCCATGAAATAAGAACTAGTATAATAGAAATGATTGAATAGAAGAGCCTATGAAGTAATCCCTCTTCCAAAACCAATGAATCAAAAAAAAACCCTCACATTTCAGCAGTGAGATGTCACACATTTTGCTATGATCAAAACTTGAAAGATGCAGAAGCTGTGACTACCAACAAAATACTGTTTAATGCTCCAAACTGGCCAGTGCAGAAGACTGCAGAATTGGCAGTGGGTTAGCATAAGCTTAATCAGGGAGTAAAGCCAACTGGGTGATACTGGCACAAATGAATAGATAACACCTAATGCTTCTTATTGATATTTTAATAGAAAAATTTGTTTCTTTTATCTCTATTTCAATAAATATAAAACAAGGCAAGAAGTTTTTTTTACCATGTCAGGCACCTCCTCTTTGCAATACCTCTGAGATAAATTCCCGCAATTTGCACCATATTTTAGCCCACAGAGATCTTTATCACTACAGTAAACTTTACCACATTGGTGGCCTCATATTTATAGTCTATATAGACAAAGAAAAAAGCAAACAGCAAAGATGATTTAATAATAAATGTAGATTATTGACTATGGGGGTAAATTCCATACAGTCAAGAATACTATTTGATATAGATAAATATTTTGAGAGCTAGCTGGATCAATCAGTAGATAGATATGGCTTACTTATAAATAAGTATAAATATTTATATAGATAAATACCTGAAAGTAATATGCATATTAATATAAATAAAAATACAAATAAGATGTAATTTTTTACTTCAATTACTCAATTTAAGATCTACAGAATCCTCAGACATTTTAGAACATTACAGATACATTTCTTACATGAAAAAGCAAATTCAGCTGGAATTCAATGGTAGTGAGAGGAACAATCAACAAAAGACAATATCTGGA
>SJYQ01001052.1:1639480-1662231 GCA_006410935.1 Redunca redunca
TATCGAGCCCATCTTTGCATCAAATGTTCCCTTGGTATCTCTAATTTTCTTGAAGAGATCTCTAGTCTTTCCCATTCTGTTGTTTTCCTCTATTTCTTTGCATTGATCGCTGAAGAAGGCTTTCTTATCTCTTCTTGCTATTCTTTGGAACTCTGCATTCAGATGCTTATATCTTTCCTTTTCTCCTTGGCTTTTTGCCTCTCTTATTTTCATAGCTATTTGTAAGGCCTCCCCAGACAGCCATTTTGCTTTTTTGCATTTCTTTTCCATGGGGATGGTCTTGATCCCTGTCTCCTGTACAATGTCACAAACCTCATTCCAATAGTTCATCAGGCACTCTATCTATCAGATCTAGGCCCTTGAATCTATTTCTCACTTCCACTGTATAATCATAAGAGATTTGATTGAGGTCATACCTGAATGGTCTAGCGGTTTTCCCTGTTTTCTTCAATTTCAGTCTGAATTTTGTAATAAGGAGTTGATGATCTGAGCTGCAGTCAGCTCCTGGTCTTGTTTTTGTTGACTGTATAGAGCTTCTCCATCTTTGGCTGCAAAGAATATAATTTACTGATTTCGGTGTTGACCATCTGGTGATGTCCATGTGTAGAAGAACTGTATAGCAAAATAAAGTTTTGAAATATAAAAGCAAATTTACTTACTATAAATTAAATAAAAATTTTCATATTCTGCATATCCCATTAGCTTCTGGATCTAGGTAATTTTTCTAGTGCAACGAAATAAAGAGCTTAACCTCATTAAATATCAAATAAATTTATAAAAAGAAATATGAACAACTAAAGGTAAATTTCTACGATTTTATATATACATACACAACACTCATAAACACACACTTATATGCATCCATATGTATATATGTATAAACATTCATATACACATATATATGCATACATGCAAATTATATATACACATATACGTATGCTCATATAAGGTAATATGTAAATGGCCTTAACTTCTCTATAGAAAAATGTGGACCCCTGACTAGATTTTTTTAAATTCAAAGTTATTCTGTCTATAAGTAGAATAAGCAAATAGACTAGAAGCAAAAGAATAATTTAGACTGTACCAGGCTTGTGTGGATAACAGAATTAAGAATAGTTAATGTATCTATGTCAAACAATATAGCATCTGAGAAACATTAAGGAAAATAGAATTACATCTAGATATAACTGCAATTTCAAATAAACTTAGTTACGTGCATTATTAGATCAATATATTATGAAAATACAATAAAAAGGGTGAGTCTGGACTATAACACTGTATTGACAAAGTACTTCATAATAACATTGTGTCTGAAGAGATATGCTAGATAAAACAGGTTGAGTTTCTAAGTGGTTGAACAACTGAACCCAAAAGGCTTTAATTAATGGCTTGAATCAAAAGTAAGGGAAGTTTCAAGGAATATCCCCAGAACACTTTTCCCTGTTTGATGCAATAGTTCAAGTAAGTTTAAAAATGGCATGCTTATCAAATTCGAAGAGTAGTGTTGCTGTTGTTTATTTGCTAAGTCATTACCGACACTTTTGCAACTGCATGGACAGTAGCCAGCTAGTCTCTTCTGCCCATGGGATTTCCCAGGCAAGAATAATGGACTTGTCATTTCCTTCTCCAGGAGATCTTCCTGACCTAGGGACTGAACCTCTAGCTCCACTGCATTCCCTCCATTGCAGACAGATTCTTCAGTGATGAGCCACTGGAAATGCAATGATTTGCTTGCTTAATAAATGTTATTTTAATATATTTGATAGAATTATTCATGCCAGATGAGTAAAAATCTATTAAGGTAGATTTTAATAAAGATACTAATGTGTTATTGCTCCTAATGTGAGTTCCAGAAAAACATCTATTTCTGCTTTATTGACTATGCCAAAGCCTTTGACTGTGTGGATCACAATAAACTGTGGAAAATTATGAAAGAGATGGGAATACCAGACCACCTGACCTGCCTCTTGAGAAATCCGTATGCAGGCCAGGAAGCAACAGTTAGAACTGGACATGGTACAACAGACTGGTTCCAAATAGAAAAAGGAGTAGGTCAAGGCTGTATATTGTCACCCTGTTTATTTAACTTATATGCATCATGAGAACCGCTGGACTGGAAGAAACACAAGCTGGAATCAAGACTGCTGGGAGAAATATCAATAACCTCAGATATGCAGATGACACCACCCTTATGGCAGAAATTGAAGAGGAACTAAAAAGCCTCTGGATGAAAGTAAAAGAGGAAAGTGAAAAAGTTGGCTTAAAGCTCACCATTCAGAAAACAAAGATCATGGCATCTGGTCTCATCACTTCATGGGAAATAGATGGGGAAACATTGGAAACAGTGTCAGGCTTTATTTTTTGGTGCTCCAAAATCACTGTAGATGGTGACTGAAGCCATTGAAATTAAAAGATGCTTACTCCTTGGAAGAAAAGTTATGACCAACCTAGATAGTATATTCAAAAGCAGAGACATGACTTTGCCGACTAAGGTCCGTCTAGTCAAGGCTATGGTTTTTCCTGTGGTCATGTATGGATGTGAGAGTTGGACTGTGAAGAAGGCAGAACACTGAAGAATTGATGCTTTTGAACTGTGGTGTTGGAGAAGACTCCTGAGAGTCCCTTGGACTGCAAGGAGATCCAACCAGTCCATTCTGAAGGAGATTAGCCCTGGGATTTCTTTGGAAGGAATGATGCTAAACCTGAAACCCCAGTACTTTGGCCACCTCATGCAAAGAGTTGACTCATTGGAAAAGACTCTGATGCTGGGAGGGATTGGGGGCAGAAGGTGAAGGGGATTACCCAGGATGAGATGGCTGGATGGCATCACGGACATGATTGACATGAGTCTGAGTGAACTCCGGGAGTTGGTGACGGACAGGGAGGCCTGGCGTGCTGTGATTCATGGGGTCACAAAGAGTTGGACACGACTGAGTGACTGAACTGAACTGAACAGACTTATAGTTATACATTTGACCTTTGGTCCAAAGTGTAATAACAGTTCAGTTCAGTCGCTCAGTCGTGTCCAACTCTTTGCAACCCCATGAATCACAGCACGCCAGGCCTCCCTGTCCGTCACCAACTCCCGGAGTTCACTCAGACTCACGGCCATCGAGTCGGTGATGCCATCCAGCCATCTCATCCTCTGTTGTCCCCAAATGACTTAAAAGATTACCTTAAAGAAATATTAGGTGTTGTGATTGACAGTAAGCTCAGCATCAGCCAACAGTGTCTATGCTGCTGCTGCTGCTAAGTCACTTCAATCTTGTCCGACTCTGTGCGACCCCATAGACGGCAGCCCACCAAGCTCCCCGTCCCTGGGATTCTCCAGGCAAGAACACTGGAGTGGGTTGCCATTTCCTTCTCCAATGCATGAAAGTGAAAAGTGAAAGTGAAGTCACTCAGTCGTGTCCGACTCTAAGCAACCCCTCGGACTGCAGCCTACCAGGCTCCTCCATCCGTGGGATTTTCCAGGCAAGGGTACTGGAGTGGGGTGCCATCGCCTTCCCCAGCAGTGTCTATAGGAACCAGGAAACCTATAGTAAGCATAAGCTGCACTTAAGAGCCAGAACAGATTGAAGTGGGAAAAGGATCAATTTTATGGGCTTATAAATAAATAAAGTATAAGAATAATAAGAAACATAAATACTCTAAAAGTTACTCAATTTTAAAAGACAAATACCAATGGATTCCCTGAAGAATGATGTACAAATAGTGAAAGAACAACCTCTGTATTCCACACGCTGTTCTAAACATATGTGTGTATATAAATTATCAAAAAAAAAAAGCCAAAATAACCCCCCAAAATGAGCATTATATGCCATTTATGAATAGATGCTGGGAGCCAGCATGAGGCATTCCACCCGTGACAAGGTCATGCGGCAGAGCTCTGATGGCAAGGCTAATCAGACCTCAGGTTTTCCCCCTAGAATTTCCTGAGCATCCACCCCCCAAAAAATAAGAATCAGCCTGCTTTCCCACTCTTCTAATATTCTCTGGAAAAAGTTAAATCAGGGCTTTAGTCTTCTGCATTTGAAAGGGATGTTTCAGTTAAAACCATTCTGATAACTCTCTAGCTTGCCTAACAGGTTCCCCGGAAGTCTTATGGCTTGTGAATTGCTTACAGCCCCCCAACCGTGAGAGGCACAAAGCTTAAAAGCATCTTAAAGATACAGAGCCTTTTCTAAAGAGCTAAAAATCATATTGGTGACGGGTTTTCACTGTTGACTCAATGCTTGCCTCCAGGCCTCCTTATTCTTTATCTTTTAGGCACCTGGGAGGATGTTAATCAATATAAACAGGACATGGAAAAAGATATATAGTAGTTTTGATGTTAGCAACACTAGATTTTTGAGTTAATTACTTTTTGTTGTTATATATCACTGCACTCCTCTTGTGTCCTTGCTATGTAAGAATGTAACTTTATTTAGCGCTTTCTGAAGAGTGGCACCAGAGTTTGGGAAGATCAACACAAATAAGTCTTCTGGTTGAGAAACCCTTAACAGAAAAAAGGCTGTAAGATGTTAATTGGCTCTTTTGGCAGGAAGATGATGTAAATTACCTAAGACTTGTGTATACTATCAGGTATGCAGAGAGAAAAAGCCTGGTTTAGATAAGAGTCTGGACTGCTAACACTGCATAATTTTGTATTACCCATTGATCTCTATGTACAATCAAAAAGGTATAAAAGGCCTTCTGAATAATAGAGGCCAGAGTCAGTCATTGGAAAGACTGGTTTCCCCTGTGTATGTTCTTTACTCTAATTTCAGGCTGAATTCCCATCTGGGGCGTTGAGGCTCACCATGTCTACTTACTTGCCCTGGCTTTTAAGATTTGTAAGAGAGAGAGCCCAAGGCGGGGTACTCTCCGATATTCAAACGGACGCCAGTGACCTAACGTAGCTGGTGCAATCTCCTTGTCTGAAACTTTTTTGGCTTTCCACGTAAACCAAGTTGTTCAGCCTTCTTTCTCCACTTAATTTTCCTACTACACTATTTCTTCCTAATCTAATCTTATATTAATAAATAAATAAGTCTTTCCTCACCAACGCCGTCCACGCTTCGAATTCCCTGGATCCACCGGAGCTGGACCCCAGCAAATAGAGATACAGAGTGAACATAAGTTACACATTGCATTAAAGTATTACTCATGGTTTAAGTACTCTCAGTGAAGAAAGGCATGTTCAGTATATGCAAATTTTCTGTACCACAATCAAGTAAAATATATGTTATATATAATACATATTTATACTTATAATTTTATCCAGATCTTACATGACTGGAAGAAATTCATGTCAGCAATGTTTTGGGGGTTTCTCCCCTTACAGATTTTGTGGAGAAGCATTTAAAAGAACATTTTGAGAAGTGTATTCTAGGCTTTAGTTTTTCCTGACTATGGCTCTTGGGTTCATTGCCCAAATAGCCATATTTTCTTTAAGGTCTGTGATTTCACTTTTTCATTTTGAAGTTTGTGCAAGGACTTTTCAATGGCTCCCAAGATCTGTTTTAATTGTCTGGAATGTGCATTCTTCGCTATCAAATTGCCATTGCTCTAAATACTGTGTGTTGAGGCAGATAATGGGCCTGTCCCATTTGGTGGTGTTCTTAGGAAAAACTTAGATATTTCTTCATTCCTTCCAATATTGGCCTAAATATATCACTTTCTAGCTTTCACATCCTCTTTTCTTGACAATTTGGCATCATCACTAGATGAGCCTATTTTTCAAATAAAGAAATACAGTTTGTGACATTTGTCTTTCAGTACTTGGAAAATTTTCCTTCAGAATCTGCAGATTCATAGCTTTTATCATAGATAACTCTGCTTCCAAGATCTTAGAGAAAAAGCCCAAAGATTAGACTTGGAAAATTTTAGGTGAGTAGTGATTAAATTCAACCACATAATGATAACAATCAGGAAATTATTGACTTAACATGTCACATAAGATGTATGCATTTCACAGGTATTACACTCTAATTTGATTGTCATTTTATATCATTTTAATCTGTTATACAGTGAAATACTATAAAAGCCCCTGATATGTATAAAACAAAAATATACATTAAAAGAATAAGAAATCATTCTATTCAGTAAGTGTCAGTACTTTTTTCTTAAAAACAAAATGTAGATATAGAATACAACCTTGTCATTCTTTTGATATTGCATTGAGAATCCATAGAAAACATATAGTAGCAAAAAAAAAGAATGTGTGCCAAAATATAGCAATAGAAATCAGAGTTTAAAAAAAAAGCATTTTTCTTGCAGATTATCACTGTATATGAGAATATCTAGGAAAATCAACAAAAATTGCTAGAGGAAAAATTTCAATTAAACTGCAGTGTTATAAATAATGCTTATATATAAAAATAGTGACAATACCAAAGATATTTGTATTCATTTCCTGTGGTTCCTATAACAATATATTACAAACTTGAAGACTATATCAATAGAAAAATTTCCCTTTATATTTCTGGAAGCCGGATACACGAAATCAGTATCACTGGCCCTGAATTGAGGTGTCAGCTGTATTCCCTCCAAAAGCTCTGCGGAGAATCCGTTTGTTGGCTCTTGCAGCATCTAGGCCTGCTTCTACCCTGCTGCTGGTAGCCGAATCACACGGAGTGCCTCTACGGTCACGATCTTCTTTTTCTTCTGTGTCAGGAACTCTCCTGATAATTTAAGTCCTTGTGGAAAATTTCATAGAAATTGACAAACTGTTGGTAAATTTAAATTAAAAAAGCATGCTACTTTAGTTAATGATTAACACATTTAAAAAATTAATGATGATAAATTTACCATGCCAGTTTTTAAGATACATGAAACAATTATAACTACCACTTTTTTTTTTTAACATTATTTTATTTTGCTCTTTCCCATCTGCAGCTACTCTCGTGGGCATTCAGTCATACAAACGACACAAAAAATAAAAGACAAAGACACTGAGTGAGATGCATGGTGAATACTAACCAGAGGTGAGGGGCCCTGGCGGGGCTGTGGACCGGGCCACGTGGTTTCCACGGGGTTCCTGGCAGAGGGCCATGTCCAGTTTCATCCTGCTGAGACTCAGGAGTCTGTGCAGAAAAGAAGCAGCGCTCACATCAGGGGCTCTGGCTGAGGCAGTGAGGGGCCCAGCACCCACAGAAGAGTCAGCAGGAGGGGTCTGGGCAGGGAGGGCGAGGGATGTGGGCAGTGGGGCCTGGTATCCCCACGGGGTAGCTGGGGTCGATTACACTACCGTAGGCCTTCAGCCCACCTCGATGGGTACTTTGCTGTGCTTGCAGGACTCAAAGAAGTTGTACACCAGGCGGTCACTGCAGCTAGTGACCGAGGGGTCCTTGCTCCCATCCACTACTTTGCCCGTAGAGTCTTTGAGGTAGTAGGTACCATCTCTGAACTCCAGCCGGAAGGCGTCCTAGCTGGAGCAGTTGGTGGCCAGGGTACCCGTGAGCTTGCAGCGGCCCATGAAGCTGTGCTCCCAGGGCAACACCACCATCTGGCGGCTCATCAGCTCACGACGGGCACCCGCCGAATCAGCTGCTGTCTCCACGGAAGCAGCCAGCCTGCTGTTGCTCTTGGGTCACAGACTTGCCACTGGACACACTCAGGATGATCCTCTGATCACACCTCTTGACCTCAAAGTAGCTGCTGGCATCCTGGGTGGAGGCGGTGGATGGCACACTCCCAAGGTGGGCCAGCATCCAACATTTGGCCAAATGGGTGCAGAAAGTGCACTTTTTCCATGAGGCCCTCGCTCTCCAGCTGGACAGTCTCTTGATTAGTCCCGACTGGCCAACAGGTCCGCACCCTGGTGCGTAGACACATAGGTATCCCATCTGCCTCCTGAAGCTGGACCTGGGTGCAGCTCTGCTCCGGTGAAGACTTCATCTTTGCCGTCCTTAGTGGCCTGGCCTTCCTTGAACGTGATGGCACCAGACACAGGCCTTCACAGTCATGGAAGGCCACTGGGCTGGGATGATCATGAAAGCTGGACAGAACAGCAGGCCTGGGCCTGTCTGTAGACCCGCGTCTCAGTGCAGGAAGCGGTAGACTGCCAAGCTGTAATGCGGGTCCTGGAAGGCACAGGCGATGAGCAGGTGGACGCTGCAGGGCAGGGGGCGGTCCTCTGCACTTGAAAGACAGGCTACCTGCCCAGGTGCTCATTGTACTCGTGGCCTGGGCTGAAAAAGCGGCAGAGAGCTCTGGGTCCCGAGGGTTTGCAGGTCAGGTTGTCATCCTTCGTTGCTGCCAGGTAGCAGCCCCAGGTTCTGCATGGGCACCAGGCTGCTCTGCCTGCCTGGTCAGAGGTTACTTCAAGTGTCCAGAGTGGCTGCCGCTTCAGACAGCTGGCCTACAGGTTCACTTCGAATCCAGATGTCTGGGCCTCGGGTGCTTGTTGCAGCTAACAAGACCCAGCTGGATCTGCAGCGCCTCAGTTGTGCTCTGGGAGGTCTTGCTGGCCACGTGGCCCGGGTCCTTGGGCGTGGCCCTTCTCTTTCGCCCAGCTGCCATGGCCATGGTGGCACCCTCAGAGGCCCTCTGTAATCTCTACAATTTTTTGACGTAGTATTAAGAAGAATAAAAACATCCCAGTGGAGAAAGAGCTAAAAATGGACTACATAAATTCCAACTACAATGGAAAAAGAATAGAAATGTGAGTAAGCATGACTTTCATGGGTTTTAAATCTGAGTTTAAATATTAATTAACTCCTCCTTCATTCTACACATTGAAATAAACTGCAAAGAATATATCTAAATAGAATAATTTTGTGAGATTAAAAACACAATGTGATATTTGTTCCAAATCAAAAGAAATTTGAGCAATGATGACAGAAATGAGAAGGTTAAATCTGCGATAGACAGTTTAAGTATATCCATCATAAAGTTCCATCATAAAATTGTACCAGGAAGACTTTCAGACACAAGCAATAGAAAACCCCACCTAGAATGACTTAAACAATAGCAGTGTTTAATTATCTTAAATACAAGGAAGTCTGGAAATGGGTGATCTAGAACTGGTATAGCTCAATGATATTAAGAAAGATATTCTGCTACTCCATTTTCTAAAGCTGGTTTCTTTTTCTGACTGTAGACATACTGAACCATGGTTTGCAGATTGAAATGCATTTTGTAGATGGCTGTAACACCTCCAGACACCATAACTGTATTCAAAGCAAATAATCATGGGAGATGCTGATAAAAATGAGTTTTTCCTTCTTTTTTTCCCCTAACAGAAGAAAAATAATTCCAAGAATTATTTTCAGAAAATTTAATGTAAGTCTTAATGGTAAGAAATGGGTGATATGGGCCTTACTGGATGAAAAAGTGGATATCTGGTGAAGAGGAATGTAGGCTTGGTAATGAAGGGATTACTGATACTTGGAGCTGTGCAAATAACAGAACTAGAATGTTTTGGCTGGAAATAACAGATTGAATATCTACTGATTAAGAACCAGAATGTGTGCAACATAAACCTATAACATTAATCTATTTCTTGGTGGGTAATCAGTTCAATTCAGTTCAGTCACTCAGTCGTGTCGGACTCTTTGCAACCCCATGAATCACAGCATGCCAGGCCTTCCTGTCCATCACCAACTCCCAGAGTTCAATCAAGCTCATGTCCATTGAGTCGGTGATGCCATCCATCCATCTCATCCTCTGTCATCCCCTTCCCCTCCTGCCCCCAATCCCTCTCAGCATCAGAGTCTTTCCCAGTGAATCAACTCTTCACATTAGATGGCCAAAGTACTGGAGTTTCAGGTTTAGCATCATTCTTTCCAAAGAACACCGAGGGGTGATCTCCTTCAGAATGGACTGGTTGCATCTCCTTGCAGTCCAAGGGACTCTCAAGAGTCTTCTCCAACACCACAGTTCAAAAGCATCAAATCTTCGGTGCTCAGGTTTCTTCACAGTCCAACTCTCACATCCATACATGACCACTGGAAAAACTATAGCCTTGACTAGACGGACCTTTGTTGGCAAAGTAATGTCTCTGCTTTTCAATATGCTATCTAGGTTGGTCATAACCCTCCTTCCAAGGAGTAGGTGTCTTTTAATTTCGTGGCTGCAATCACCATCTGCAGTGATTTTGGAGCCCAAAAAAATAAAGTCTGCCACTGTTTGCGCATCTATTTCCCATGAAGTGATGAGACCAGATGCCATGATCTTCGTTTTCTGAATGTTGAGCTTTAAGCCATCTTTTTCACTCTCTTCTTTCACTTTCATCAAGAGACTTTTTAGTTCCTCTTCATTTTCTGCCATAAGGGTGGATAATGGGTGATGCTAAAGGGTTGTTAATAGGTGATGCCTAAATCATGTATCTGACATATGGATATAAGCACACTCCAATGCTTCCTTAATAGCTCAGATGGTAAAGAATCTTCCTGCAGTGCAGGAGACCTAGGTTCAATCCCTGGGTGAAGAAGATCCCCTGGAGAAGAATGGATATCCATTCCAATATTCTTGTGTGGAGAATTCCATGGGCAGAGGAGTCTGATGGGCTATAGTCCATGAGGTCCCAAAGAGTTGAATAAGAGTGAGTGACTGACATTTTACACTATAATGTTAAAATACATCTATGAAATCAACAGAGGTAAGTTAAAATGTTGGTGTCCACCCATTCATTCATTTATTCATCCAATTAGAAGCTAATTATTATGTTTATATCAAGCAATATGCTAAGTTCTAGGTATATATTAATGAGTGAAATAATCTTTGCCCCCATAATGCTTAATTTAGTGATTGATTCCGTAAAAACTGATTAAACTTTGGAAAATCGAGCATACTTAAATATCACTGGTAGTTTAAAACAAATTGCTAGTTTCCTCAGAGTTAAGTCTTGAAACTCTTAACATCTGTAAAACTATAGAGTTAATACTGTGACTAGACTTTAATTTTTCAAAATGTATTTTCTTCTGAAATATATATGGCAACTTAATGAAACACTAGAAAGAACTAGTTATCTAACAGTAAGTGAGCAATTTATCAAGCTGGCTTTAATCATACATTAAAATATAATGTGGCTATTGAAATTACTAGGCTTAGGGAAATAAGCTTGTATAGAAGTGTATGTAAACAATAAATGAAACATCAGATCAAATAAGAATATATCAAAACTTGTTATAATCTTCCTGATTGCTCAGAAATTTGAAAATTCCTCCTTCTTTTATTTTACTTAGGGAATGTCTCCTCATTCTTAGCAGACTGTTATCAATAACTTATCTGCTGGGAAATCTTCCCTGATACTTTCCCTATTCAACTAATTTATTAGAAATTGAACATTTCTATCTTGGAACTAGTAATCTCTGTCAATTCCTATTTTGTTTGTTATTGTACCTTAACAGAAATGAAGGTCAAACCTGACTCTTTGGGACCCCATGGACTGTACAGTCCATGGAATTCTCCAGGCCAAAATACTAGAGTGTGTAGCTGTTCCCTTCTCCAGGGGATCTTCCCAACCCAGGGATCGAACCCAGGTCTCCTGCATTGTGGACAGGTTCTTTACCAGCTGAGTCACAGGGGAAGTGGAGTTGATGAAACTCTAGTTGAGCTATTTCAAATCCTAAAAGATGATGCTGTGAAAGTGCTGCACTAAATATGCTAGCAAATTTGGAAAACTCAGCAGTGGCCACAGGACTGAAAAAGGTCAGTTTTCATTCCAATCCCAAAGAAAGGCAATGCCAAAGAATGCTCAAACTACCACATAATTGCACTCATCCCCCATGCTAGCAAAGTAATGCTCAAAATTCTCCAAGCCAGGCTTCAACAGTACATGGACCATGGACTTCCAGATGTTCAAGCTGGATTTAGAAAAGGCAAATGAACCAGAGATCAAATTGCCAACATCTGTTGGAACATCAAAAAAGCAAGAGAGTTCCAGAAAAACATCTACTAGTTTATTGACTATGCCAAAGCCTTTGACTGTGTGGATCACAGCAAACTGTGGAAAATTCTTGAAGAGCTGCAAATACTAGACCACCTGGCCTACCTCCTGAGAAATCCGTATGCAGGTCAAGAAGCATCAATTAGAACTGGACATGGAACAACAGACTGGTTGCAAACTGGGAAAGGAGTACAACAAGGCTGTGCATTGTCACCCTGCTTATTTAAATTATATGCAAAGTATATCATGAGAAATGCTGGGCTGGATGAAGCACAAGCTGGAATCAAGATTGCAGGGAGAAATATCAATAACCTCAGATATGCAGATTATACCACCCTTATTAAAGAAAGCAAAGAAAAACTTAAGAGCCTCTTGATGAAAGTGAAAGAGGAAAGTGAAAATGTTGGCTTAAAGCTCAACATTCAGAAAACTAGGATCATGGCATCTAGTCCCATTACCTCATGGCAAGTAGATGAGAAAGCAATGGAAACAGTAAGATACTTTTTTATTATTATTATTATTATTATTGGCTTCAAACTCACTGCAGATGGTGACTGTACCCATAAAGTTAACAGATACTTGCAACTTGGAAGAAAAGCTATGACCAACATAGACAGCATATTAAAAAGCAGAGACATTACTTTGCCAACAAAGGTCCATCTACTCAAAGCTATGGTTTTTCCAGTAGTCATGTATGGATGTGAGAGTTGGACTAAAAAGAAAGCTGAGACCTGAAGAACTGAAGTTTTTGAACTGTGGTGTTGGAGAAGACTCTTGAGTCCCTTGGACTGAGAAGAGATCCAACAGTCCATCCTAAAAGAGATCTGTCCTGAATATTCATTGGAAGGACTTATGTTGAAGCTGAAACTCCAATACTTTGACCACCTGATGGAAACAGCTGACTCATTTGAAAAGACTCTGATGCTAGGAAAGAGTGAAGGTGGGAAGAGAAGGCGGCAGCAGAGGATGAAATGGTTGGATGGCATCACTAACTCAATGGACATGAGTTTGAGTAAACTCTGGGAGTTGGTGTTGGACTGGAGGCTTTGCGTGGTGCAGTCCATGGGGTCACAAAAAGTAGGACACGACTGAGCGACTGAACTGAACTGATGGACATACCAGAACTAGTTATACTTGCTTCCGTCTTTGATTTGTCGACCCTTCTTGAAAGGAAGAGAGTCTGTTATTCATCTCTATATTCTTGGGGCCTTAGACATGGCATTTCATTCTGTGTCCTCAGTATCTTCAGATATGTCTGTCACAGGAAAGGTGCACAAAAAATGTTTACTGAATTAAGCCAGCAAGGACTCAATACTGAATGAGTGCTTTGATTTTCATAGGATTATAGTCATGTTGATGATCAGAATTGAGTTCCAAATAGGTTAACAAAATTTCAGTTTCACTAAAGCTTTTATTCTGGAGTGGATGTAACACTTTGATTGTTTTCATGCAGGATGTTTTTGCAATATGAAGTCTATTAACATATATATGCAGAACTTTGAAGGTTGTTTTTTAAATGTGAGCTCCTGATGGTTCAGTTAGATTATCTGAACCTTCATGTCTGGACTACTGAACTCAATATCACACCTGACTCAGCTTTCTTTGACTAAGCCTGCCAGGTAGTTGGCCAGACTGAATGCTGTTGGTATAGCTTATTATCTTTAAATAACTGCATGCATTATTCTCTAGTTTAAGATCCACGATAACTCTATACTTTTTTTTTTTTTAATGTTTTTTGTTTGTTTTGCATCTGTGTGAAAGCAGAGTAGAAGGGATCTTGGTTACACAGTTGTTGTTCAGTGACTAAGTCATGTCCTACTCTTTCAATCCCATGGACTGCAACATGCCAGGCCTCCCTGTCCTTCACCATCACACAGAGCTTGCTCAAACTCCTGTCCATTGGGTCAGTGATGCCATCCAACCATCTCATCTTCTGTCATCCCTTTCTCCCCCTCCCTTCAATCTTTCTCAGCATCAGGGTCTTTTCCAATAAATCAGTTCATCACAACAGGTGGCCAGAGTAATGGAGCTTCAATTTCAGCATCAGAACTTCCAGAGAATATTCTGGATTGATTTCCTTTAGGATTGGTTGGTTTGATCTCCTTGCCTTCATACAAAGAAATAGTAGAAAAGCGTCTCCTCTTTTATTAGTTCCCTCTCAACAAGTTACCAAAAAGTACTGTTCACTGATTTTCTATCCTTATATATGTTTCACGAGAGTGTATTTTATTTAAAGATGCAAAAGTCAAAGTTTTCTGACTCTTCCTCTTGAATCAACACAGGCTTAATAAGCACAGAATGAATGGTTCAAATAAGTATGTGTACATACAAGTTCTGCCAGTCTCTGAATTTAACCTAAAATATCCTGAATCTCTACTCCAAAGTAGTAATTATGGTGCCTGATCAGTTCTATTTTTTTCTTTCTTTTGTGGAGGTTTTAGTGTTTTATCCAATAAAGACAGCTATCAAGATTGCTTTAAAAGCTGCTGACAAAGATAGATGGAAATAGAAAGTCTTTGATGTGAAATAAGCAGTCCTATTTTCATTACATGTTTTTCTACAAATCTCCATGAAAAATTAAGTTCTGTCTCCTTTTAAGGACAAGTGGTGTCTGTGTGTGTATGCGTGTGTGTGCGTGCACCTGAACATGTGTGTATGTGTCATGGTGGTGGGGAGGTGAGGGAGTGATATGAAAGGTTACAATACAAAAGAAAAGAATTCTCTCCCCTTTCTCTTAGCCAAACAGTTTAGGTTTAACTGCCCTTGTTTTTGTTGGACTTGAGAAGAAAAATGAGGTATTTTAATCTTCTTTTTCAAAGCATACGGTCTTATGGAAATTTAAGTCAACAGCTGCTCAACTGTCAAGTCACAGGCTAAATTCAAGTCTGAGAAAAGAAGAAAATCTGTTTAAATGAAATCGTGTTTGAATGAAGGCCATAGGTTTCAGCATTTGTATCTGAAAAAAAAAATTAAATTGTTATTAAAGTAAAGAAACTTTTCTTAGGATGACCTTTCTTTGTTGAAAATGTTAGAAAATCAATACTCAACATTAAATCAGAAACTGAAGTGTATAAAGTGTAGGATCACCAGAAGTTTGAGGGCATTGAACACCATAAAGTCATGAACTCTTCAAGGTCAGATGTTTGACCTAACACAGTTTCCAGTGTATAGGAAGTCTTCTAGAAAAAAATGTGTGTTGGCCTAGGGAACAAAAGGAACAGTCAAAGAAATCAAGTAGTCATTTTTTCCCCGTTTTCTCAAGGTCTTGTATAACTGAGTTCTACTTTAGAAAGATTAATGATAGTTGGCAGGATATATAGTTGTGTGAAAGATAGGCAATTATTTGAATGTTTTTTAACAGTTCAGAAAATTAAGATATAAGATCTTGGTCAAGAGTGGGAATGGCCTGTCTCATTATGATGCTGATTAATAGACTGATTATTTTTCTTCATATATGATAAAAGCCTGTGTTCACATGTGTTTTGCTTGAAAAGGTATGATAAGATAATGTGAGTTTTTCCCAGAGTAGACTGGCTGCAATCTCTGTATCCTATAAATGTAATGACCTTGATGAAAAAATACTGATTTAAACACCAGGCATTAGATTTGCAGATGCAGAAAATCAATGGTGTTAATATACTAAAACTTATTAAACTCTTGCAATCATTCATACTAAAGAGACTTAAGGAGAACTCATATATAAATAACATGACAACATATTAATTTATTATGGGTGGTTTCTATGGCCGCCTTCATTGTAGGTGTATATCATATAGACAGAGTTGGAATCTATTAGGACTGTGGTCATTCCTGTTGAGTCAAACTCTCAGATCCCTTCAGTCAAATAACACTCTGCGCAAAGGTGTTCTCCATTTATCACTGCTATCTTTTCTGTTTAAATTGGTCAGTGCCTCATGTGTAAGGCTTAGTGATGTTTTTACCCTGTACAGTACTGTTCTCCCCAGTGTTTCCTGAACCAGATCTCTACCACACTCTTACATCCAAAACTTTCTCTTCCCAACATAATCTCTAGAACTGTCTATCTGGCATCATGAAAAAAGCCCTACCATTAGCTTCCTCACTTCTTTGCCATACATGAAACTTGACCCTCAGCAGAAGATAGCACTTTAAATGCTAACTGCCTATTTTCTCATACCTGCACTCCTGCATAGTATTAACATGCTTCATACTCTCTACACTAGTACTTCTAGCAAAAAGTACTCCAATCTTTTATAAAACTGGTGTTAGAGTGTGCACATACACTCCATGCACACACAGTTTCCACTCACTTAAAACTTACATTTCACTGTACAGTTATTACTACCTTCTTATCAACAGCATCAGCAAAAACATCAAGTACAGTCCCTGTTATTTATCAAAGCTTTTGATGACTGTCTTATTAACTTTGTCTTCACCCAAATCCCGCATTTCTATGAAATTAAAAGACCCTTGCTCCTTGGAAGAAAAGTTATGACCAACCTTGATAGCATATTAAAAGGCAGAGACATTACTTTGCCAACAAAGGTCTGTCTAGTCAAGGCTATGATTTTTCCAGTGGTCATGTATGGATGTGAGAGTTGGACTATAAAGAAAGCTGAGCCCCAAAGAACTGATGCTTTTGAACTGTGGTGTTGGAGAAGACTCTCGAGGGTCCCTTGGACTGCAGGGAGATCCAACCAGTCCATCCTGAAGGAAATCAGTCATGAATATTCATTGGAAGAATTGATGCTGAATCTGAAGCTCCAATACTTTGCTCACCTGATGCGAAGAGCTGACTCATTTGAAAATACCCTAAGGCTGGGAAAAATTGGAGGCAGGAGGAGAAGGGAACAAGAGAGGATGAGATGGTTGGATGACATCACTGACTCCATGCACATGAGTTTGAGTAAGCTCCAGGAATTGGTGATGGACAGGGAAGCCTGGCGTGCAGTCCATGGGTTCCCAAAGAGTCGGACATGACTGAGCAACTGAACTGACTGACTGACTGATTGAAATCCTGCCTTTATCGTCTTTGGTAACACCAGTGTACACATGGACTCTGTAATCCTCATTTCTAAAGACTGTCCTCAGTCCCTTATTCTAAATGTTATTATAAATGTAGATTATTTCCACTTGTTTGTTGTTATCCAGTCACTAAATTGTGACTGTTTGAGACCCCATGAACTGCAACAGCACCAGACCTACCTGTCCATCACCATCTCCCAGAGTTTGCTCAAACTCACATCCATTGAGTCGGTGATGCCATCCAACCATCACATCCTCTGCCTCTATGTAATCACTAATTCAGATATCATATTCTTGGAGTACAGCTTGCTTTCCTAGCTGTGGTTGTTCTGAGCCTCAGTGAAAGTTCCAGTTCATCGCCTTTCTAAATTCACATGATCCTCCAGGCATCTCATTTCGGTAATCAACATCCCTTTCCAATCATAAACACTTGCAGTAAATCTTACTCCAAATTTCTTCTTGATGATTTCTTAACGACATTGAAAGTGTCAGTTCTTTCCCATGATTTTCAAAACTGGAATCCAGCAATGCTTCCCAGACTTCCACAGACAAACCACTTCATCTCTTACTTCATTGAGAAAATATGACAATCTCTCCCTCAAATCTCCACTTCCAGGCATACAATACTACTTAACGGCGGCTTTTATTTTGTCTTGCTTTTCTCTGCTGAAGCACATGTACAAGGAAGCTATTCCCTCATACATCCTCAGAAATATTTTCTTATAGGTTTCCCCATTATTTTTATGTGTTTACAATACCTTCACAATCAGGTCCTTTCATGTGCATCTTCATATATATATGCATGTATATCTACATAGATGTGAGTTCAATACCTGTGTTGGGAAGATCCCCTGGAGAAGGGAATGGCAACCCATTCCAGTACTCTTGCCTGGAGAATTCCACAGATAGAGGAGCCTGGTGGGCTACAGTCCATGGGATCCCAACGTGACAGACATGAGCTGAGTGACTAACAATTTCATAACTACACATGCATATAAATATATATACACACATATGTATACACACACACACTTGTTCCACTTTAACTAATTTTTCTTTTCAACTTAATGAATTTTTTTACTTTTATTTATCATAACATAAATATAAGGTTTGAAATACAGTGTGATTTAGCTTATTGAATATGAAAGAAAATGTCTAAAATTTTCTTTTTTCAACCTGAGAACTAAACTTTTTTCTGTACTTCAAAAAATCACAAATGTTAGCTTACAGGTGGGATGTTTGTCTATAAATTTCTAAAGACACAGTCTTCCTTTTATATGCCACCTTGATGTACATTCAGATGTGTGTTACATGTGAAGGAAAAACTGCTGTTTACCCACTGTCATTCCTCTAGTGGGTGTATGCAAAATGATCTCTTCTATTCATGACAGCAGCTTTTCATCCACAGTGGGAAATAACATTCAAACTTCTGTACTTTTCCTACTGCCTTCCTTCCTGCTGTATATATATTCTTTCGACACTGGAAAAATTTTAACTAACCAAATACACATACACATACACATATATCTGTGTGTACATATGCCTCTTGAGAAACCTGTATGCAGATCAGGAAGCAACAGTTGGAACTGGACATGGAACAACAGACTGGTTCCAAATAGGAAAAGGAGTACGTCAAGGCTGTATATTGTCACCCTGCTTATTTAACTTCTGTGCAGAGTACATCATGAGAAAACCTGGGCTGGAAGAAGCACAAGCTGGAATCAAGATTGCCGGGAGAAATATCACTAACCTCAGATATGCAGATGACACCACCCTTATGGCAGAAAGTGAAGAGGAACTCAAAAGCCTCTTGATGAAAGTGAAAGAGGAGAGTGAAAGAGTTGGCTTCAAGCTCAACATTCAGAAAACGAAAATCATGGCGTCTGGTCCCATCACGTCATGGGAAATAGATGGACAAACAGTGGAAACAGTGTCAGACTTTATTTTTTGGGGCTCCAAAATCACTGCAGATGATATTGCACCCATGAAATTCAAAGACGCTTACTCCTTGGAAGGAGGGTTATGACCAACCTAGATAGGATATTCAAAAGCAGAGACATTACTTTGTCAACAAAGGTCCGTGTAGTCAAGGCTATGTTTTTTCCAGTAGTCATGTGTGGATGTGAGAGTTGGACTGTGAAGAAAGCTGAGCGCCAAAGAACTGATGCTTTTGAACTGTGGTGTTGGAGAAGACTCTTGAGAGTCCCTTGGACTGCAAGGAGATCAAACCAGTCCATTCTGAAGGAAATCAGCCCTGGGTCTTCTTTGGAAGGAATGATGCTGAAGCTGAAACTCCAGTACTTTGGCCACCTCATGTGAAGAGTTGACTCATTGGAAAATACTGTGATGCTGGGAGGGCTTGGGGGAAGGAGGAGAAGGGGACGACAGAGGATGAGATGGCTGGATGGCATCACTGACTCGATGGGCATGAGTCTGAGTGAACTCCAGGAGTTGGTGATGGAGAGGGAGGCCTGGCGTGCTGCGATTCATGGGGTCACAAAGAGTCAGACACGACTGAGCGACTGAACGGAACTGACCGAACTGATACATATTGATGTATAAATATGTGCTGAAGTTTGCCTATTGGTTGTGCATATCTGCGCTTGTATTTACAGCACTGTAGCAATGCACACAGTGTTTATGTAGTTCCCCTCTCACCTGCTGTTGTAGAAGCAGCTGTTTTTCTTAAAAGAGTCTTTATTTATGGATATCCCTAGGATATGTCCCCATGTTTCATAGGAATACATTCTTTCTCTTTTTGTGTAGTATCTGCCATGGTTTTCTTCTTGCATTTGTCCTGGCGGGAAATGCTAACGTACAGAAATGGGGCACTGACTTCAGTAGTGAGTTGGTTAGAACAGTTTTGATTTGAAGGCTCTGTAGTCTCTGTAGCTTCTGCTCAAGACACTTCCTGACATCTGAGACAGGTTGCTGATAACTTTGCAATTATTGAATCCCATTGTGCTGAAAGTGTTGGTGCTGCTCCCTAGCTCTGCAGAAGCCGCGGCCATTATCAGCACATGCCAAACTATACCTTGGTTGTCCCCAGAAGTGAAAATTCTCATCTCCTGACTTTTTAAGCCCTAAGATCCAGGATCACAGGTGGCCCTCTTGTCATAGACTTAGATTCAAAGTACCTGCATATACCAAGCAGTGTCTTGAATATGAAATAGAACTATCATAGAAGTAAATCCTAATCTGAAAAAGTTTATTGCACAACATGGAATACAGATGCGTGAACGACTAATGTGGCCATGACTCTAATGAAAAAAAGATATAGAACATCTTATAAAACACAAAGGAAAATATATTTTATTTTGCACGAGCATTAAAGTTAGTCACAGAAGGGAAAGCCTTGTAACTGGGTCTTTGATGATTAGTGGCTCTAGTCGTAAAGGACCCATTTGCCAATGCAGGAGGTGTAAGAGATTTGGGTTTGATCCCTGAGTTGGAAAGATCCCCTAGAGAAGGACATGGCAACCCACTCCAGTATTTTTGCTTGGAGAATACCATGGACACAGGAACCTGGCAGGCTATAGTTCATAGGTTCACAAAGAGTCAGATACAACTGAAGCAACTTAGCATGCATGAATGTTGATGACTAGAATAAGTTTACCCAAGAGAAAGAAGAGAGAAAGAAACTTCAAGTACCAAATTGTATGAGTAAAAGAAATGTCATCAATATTATTAGTGTTCCTGGGGTTATAAAATGCTTCGATTTGATTAGAATAAATGATAAAATCTCAAATATCTTTATGGGTAAGGAAATATCTAAAGGTAAATCAGCTAGATGGTGGGACATAAGAAGGGTCTATTCATAAAGAATATAAATAAAGGGATTCTGTTATCCAGTCTGAGAAAGTAGCTTATAATGCTCAACTCCAAATAATTGTTGCCATGTTAGAATGATCTGTTGGCAAGGACAGATTTTTAAAGTTTTAATAGAAAAACTGAAAATAAATGGATTTTTAATATAAAATGACCCACATTTAAAATATTGCCAACAAATTATGTTTTAATTTATTAAATTTTTATTTGATTTTTTTTTTTTTTTTTTGGTATCCTCAGCCACTAAGTCATGTCTGACTCTTTGCTACCTCATGGACTGTAGCCCACCAAGCTTTTCCATCCATGGGATTTCCCAGGCAAAAATATTGGAGTGGGTTGCCATTTCTTACTCCAGGGGATCTTCCTGACTCAGGGACTGAACCTGAATCTTCTGCTTGGCAGGCGGATTCTTTACCACTGAACCACCAGGGAAGCCCATTTTCTTCAAATATTTTTTGTTTAATTTTTTTGTGTGCCTGAAAGCTGAAGGTTGAAACCATTTAGGCATTATTTCTTCAATGGGCCATCAGTTTAAACCTTGAAGGTTAGAATTTAAGTGTTGGGGAGATGTACTATAAGATGTTCACCATGGTTTAAATTTGTTGTTCTTAGCTTGGAAGTCATTGGCCCATTGAGCACTGTTCTCTTGCCCAACTCTTAGAGCATTCCATCACCTTTCTAGGACTTCACGTTGGCTCAGACAGTACAGAATCTGCTTGCAATGCAGGAGCCTTGGGTTGGGAAGATCCCCTGGAAGAGGGCGTGGCAACCCAAAGCAGTATACTTGACTGCAGAATCCCCATGGACAGAGGAGAGTGGTGAGCTATTGCCCATGGGGTCTCAAAGAGTCAGACACAACTGAGTGACTAAGCACAGCACACGTCACCTTTCTTAGTAATCACCCTCTACCATCATCTTATTATTATTTTTTTTCTGAGATTAATTCTTAACTTTGTCTCTTTCTGGCCCCTAATTTTGAATTTATCTTCTGCCTAAAATTTTTCATTGATCTATTTTTACTGGATCCCTTGAAGACTATGTGTCTCATTGGCCAACACTTAACTGTGTCCTTCTGGTTCTTCTGAGATCAAACTATATCCATGGGACTTGCATTTCATAATCATTCCTTCAGGACTCAAATTCTGTGTGGTTAGTCAAGACCCTGACGAGACAACATTGTTCCCACATAAGAGAGAGGATATGCAAACAAATCTGACCCAGGAAATATTTTGTTTAATATGCTAGCTAACCAAATAGGAAAAGGAATACATCAAAGCTGTATATTGTCACCCTGCTTATTTAACTTATATGCAGAGTACATCATGAGGAACGCTGGACTGGAAGAAACACAAGCTGGAATCAAGATTGTTGGAAGAAATATCAGTAACCTCAGATATGCAGATGACACCACCCTTATGGCAGAAAGTGAAGAGGAACTAAAGAGCCTCTTGATGAAAGTGAAAGTGGAAAGTGAAAAAGTTGGCTTAAAGCTCAACATTCAATTGATAGTGAAAATGATCCAAAATCTTGAAATCAAAATGGAATCACAGATAAATAGCCTGGAGACAAGGATTGAGAAGGTGCAAGAAAGGTTTAACAAGGACCTAGAAGAAAAAAAAAAGTCAATATATAATGAATAACAAAATAAATGAGGTCAGAAACACTCTGGAGGCAACAAATAGTAGAATAATGGAGGCAGAAGATAAGATTAGTGAAACAGAAGATAGAATGGTAGAAATAAATGAATCAGGGAGGAAAAAAGAAAAATGAATTAAAAGAAATGAGGACAATCTCAGAGACCTACAGGACAATATGAAATGATACAACATTCGAATTATAGGAATCCCAGAAGAAGAAGACAAAAAGAAAGACCATGAGAAAATCCTTGAGGAGATAATAGTTGAAATCTTCCCTAAAATGGGGAAGGAAATAATCACCTAAGTCCAAGAAAACCAGAGTTCCAAATAGGATAAATCCAAGGCAAAACACCCCAAGACACATATTAATCAAATTAACAAAGATCAAACAGAAAAAAAAAAAAAAA